>SMDT01001310.1:0-99358 GCA_005392925.1 Aquilaria sinensis | reverse complement strand
ACTCCCTCTCAAGTCACCGTTGTTGAGACCGGGCATTCTAAGGACAATGGAGTTCTAAAGTCCCAGTCCATACCTGAAGCTCCAGTAGCGACTAAACCACCTACTATAGAGACTTCTTTGCCTGAGGATGAATGTCCTCTGCCGGTCATGATGAGCTTTTTGCAGGACTTTCAGTGCTCTGTTGTGGCCGAAATTACCCAACAGCTCAACCAAAGGTGGTCACAACCACCTCCCGGGGGAAGGGCGCCTTCTCCTAGCACCCGGCAAGAGAGGAGCCCAAAGTTACCCCATTGGAGCTCCGAAAGCGGGGGCTCCCACGATGAGTCTTCAATGGAGAACGTACCCTCCAGAGGACATTGCATATGTGACACAGTGTCAAAAGAACCCAGGACTTCCCACGAGTGAATTCCATCCCCATATGGGAGGTCCCAATCTTAAGGCAGATGAAGTTACTCTCCGGAAAGGAGACGTTGCTCTTTGTTGCCGGCAACCACCAGATAGCAAGCGGAAAACAATCCTACCACCCTCGTGGAGAAGATCCTAGAGAGGTTGGAAATGGTAGAAATACAGATGTCCTGGAAGCCTGTTTGGTTGAGGTTGTCAGAGACATTCACCAGAGAAGAGTCACCCTTCATCTGTGAAGTGGTAGAGGCGCCTATGCCGAGTGACTTTCGAGTACCATGCTTGGAAATATATGATGGATGTAGTGACCCCCAAGCTCACTTGATGAAGTATAGGAGCAGTATGGCGTTGCATGAGGCTGATGATGCCACCCTTTGCAAATGCTTTAAAGTCACCCTTTCAAGGCCCGCAACTGCATGGTATAACTCCCTGGCTCCAGGGACCATAATGTGTTTCCAGGAGTTATCCACCACACTCACCCAGCAGTCCATCAGAAGTAGGCCGACGGCGAAGATGCCCATCCAAATGTAGGGAAACTATTAGGGACTATGTTGAGAGGTTCAACCGAGAAGCGTTGAGTGTGCCCGACTTTTGCCCCAAAATCCGTATCCTTGACATGATCAGGGGACTTTTGAGAAATTCACAACTCTTCCATGAGTTCTCCAAAAATCCCCTTGATACCCTTGGTGAATTCGACCGAAGGGCAAAACAGCACATGTTGGTCAAAAAACTGCAGATGGGAGGGCCGAAGTCTGACCACAATCGTGCCTAGGGTCAGGCTCACCAACCTCGATATCCGACCGAGGGTGGGGGTAGACCTCGAAAGTAGAGAGGGAAGAGGCAGGTGTCATTCACACCTTTGAACACCACAAGGACAAACATACAGATGGCCATGAAGAGGCAAGGGACTACATCCAACATCCGAAGGCCATGACCTTAGAGAATAAGAAAAACATGAAGAAGTTTTACCAGTTCCACCCAGACCGTGGGCACGACACCGAGGACTGCTTCCAGCTGAAAAAGGTACATCAAATCTCTGATCAAACAAGGCCAACTTTGGCGATACCTGCAAATGTCGTCCGCTGAAAGAAAAAGTGAAGAAGAAAGGTAAGGAGAAGATGAGGTCTATGATTTTGACCGACGTCGAAACCGAAGTCCCAAAAAGCATCCACCACCTTCGGGGAGAGTAATCTAGACAATTACTACTGGGATACCCTCAACCGAGAGAAAAAGGAAAGTCTGAGAAATCTCAATGATGGAGTTCGGAAGCCCAGCAAATAAGCTTATTCGGAAAGATGGGTCTACCGTGAAGTTCCCTCATGATGACCCCCTCATTGATGATGGTTCCATTGCCGACGTTTTGTTCTCCCACCTATTGCTGAACTTGGGCATCTCCAAGGGTGATCTTAAACCTGTTACTTCCCCTCCAAACTGCCTGTGCTTGGGTGGATTGATCTGCCCTTGATGCTAAGGGGAACTTCAGTTCAGGATAAAAAAGAGCTCTTCGGCTCCACAATGACAACGTTCATCATCATAGATGTCCCTTCTTCATACAATGCCATCATAGGAAGGCAGACACAAGGAAATCTCCATATTCGCTCAGATGTGAAATTCTTAACAGTCACCTTCGGCATAAAGGAAGAGGACGCAAAGATATTCATTGATCAAGCTGACGTGAGGAAAGTCTTTGTGAAGGCAAAACAAAGTCCAATCAAAGTCATGCACAGACTTTGAAAGAAAAGAGCATGCTCGCTGAAGAGGAAATAAGAGAAGGAGCAGGTGACTTTGAAAAAATAGAAATAGAGGATGTAGAACTTCTCCCAGACTGAAGTACCCGAGTGGGGAAACAATTGGCCGAAGGTGATAAGCAAAAACTTGTATCTTTTCTAGTAATGAACAAAGATCTGTTTGCCTACTCTCCGAAGGACATGCATGGGGTAAACCCTCAAATAATTCAACATATCCTTAAAGTACGTCCAGAGGTGAAGCCTGTTCGGCAAAAAAAGTGCAGCCTCTCGGCGCATAAGAACAACTTTGTTAGAGCTGAAGTCCAATGGCTAATGGAGGCAGATGTAATAAGAGAAGTCAAGTACCCCGAATGGCTTAGCAATGTTGTTATCTCCATGAAGGAAGGGAGTGATAAGTTTCGAATGTGCATTCACTTCCAAAATGTAAACGAAGCCTGTCCTAAGGATTCTTATCTTCTACCACCTATAGATCAATTGGTGGACTCGATCGCCAAATATGGTCTGCCTAGCTTCCTCAATGCCTGCAGTGGATACCACTGTTGTGTTTTGAGAGAAAAAATAGTGTAGAGGAATTTAACCGAAACCCTCTAGGATCCAAGTGAAATGGGTTAAATCGAGCGTTCAAAAATTTTCATACCTAATTTTTGTTTGAGATCTCTCACTCAACTGTAGAGTCAAATCACAAAACCTGAACAGTTGACATGTTCAAGCTCTCTATGGTATCCACACGAGCCTATCAAGATCACCATGCTTCCACTGCGTCCCGGAAGATGCATTTCTCTTGTGCTAGCTTGCATCCTCCAAGGAATTGCAAGAGAAGAGTGCAGATGTTTTTTTAGGAGGCTAGGGCAAAGAGACCTGCGAATTTCTCACTAAAATTTGTATTTGTAGTGAGACTCAACTTCCAGGCCTAATGGGTTACAAAGCCCTAATCCAATTAGGCTTTAATTTCGGGCTTAATAATGGCTCAACTATTGGGCCCATTATTAATACAAAATTATTGTGAAACCAAAACTCAAGTTATTAGCCCATGCACTCTAATGATCCAAATAGCTCTATGTGTGTGACCCAATATGCTATTACCGCGTTGCCAATGATCATAAATCACATTTATGATCATAAGCAATGAGCAGTGTCTAGCAACACATCATTGCCACCCAAGTGACAAGATTGTCGATGATTCGACTAAACCTTTTTTATCATTATCGATATATGCCATTGTCCTTTTGTCTAAGATATCAAGACTGAGCACGAGACATGGAATGTGTCACTCTTGTATAGCCCAATCTTTGGTTTCTTGATTACCGAGTAGACCAACTTAAACTGATGACATTGATATTGTATATCCACTCATCTGAGCATGGCCATGCATTTTTCTAAGTCTTACTCTATCAAGGGGCCCGAAGATATCACTCCCGTTACATAGGAGGGACAAATCCCATCTTGATCATACAAATCCCTCCGCATGATATGTGGCATACTCAATGACCTCTTTCAAGTTAACTCAGTTACGAGCAACAAAGGGAAGTATCAAAGTATGTGACTCACATGTAGGGGACCTTGATGATCTTAGGTCGAAGGACTACATATACCATGATCACTATGAAAATCACTTATGACAGTCATATAACGATCCATGTAGTGTTCTCATGGTGGGTCGGTCTAGTACACAAGTTCTCCAACTTGTACCTATATCTAGACTACATATCTCATATTAGTCTCCACATATGCTAGTCATTATGTATTATTGCAACACACTCCATAATAATACTAGACCAGGGATGTTTCATAATATCATTATTCTAGGGTTACAATTATGTTTATTACATTATGTAAAAACAAAACAACAAACATATTTGCTGGATTAATGCCTTAATAAAATATTATGACTCAATGTGCAAAAATACAATCATCTCATGATTGGCTTTTGGGCACAACACTAACAACCACCAAATCCGAATGGATCCTGAAGATGAAGAAAAATCCACTTTCATCACCGAAGTTGGCACCTATTGCTACATTAGAATGCCATTCGGCCTTAATAATGTAAGGGCCACGTACCAAAGGCTGATGAATAGAGTGTTTAACTCCCAAATTGGGAGAAATATGGAAGTATATGTCGACGATATGATAGTTAAGAGCAAACTACCTAGTAATCATATCTTAGACTTAAAGGAAACATTCCACTGACTTCAGGAATTCAGAATCCGTCTCAATCCTGAGATGTACATATTCGGAGTAAATGTGGGCAAGTTCTTTAGATTCATGGTATCAGAAAGAGGTATCGATGCCAACCTAGAAATGGTTAAGGCCCTGCTAGGATTCTGAACTCCCACAATGACAAAGGATGTACAACGAATTTTGGGGAGAATCACAGCCCTTAGCAGATTCATCTCCAGATACGGGGATAGGTGCCGACCATTCTGCAAAATGCTTACCAAAGTAGAAAAAAATGAAGGTGAATTCGGTTCCAAGGAACACCCTTGGAATGAAGACTACGAAAAGACTTGGGATGAGCTCAAAAGCTACCTAACTAGTCTGCCGACACTTCGACAGCCGCAGGAGGGTGAACCCTTCATCCTTTACCTCACCGTCACTAAAAAGGCAGTAAGCTTGGTGTTAGTAAAGGAAGTGGGAGGAAAACAATGGCTAGTGTATTATGTGAGTGAGTCCCTGCATTGTGCCGAAGTTAGGTACCCTCTTCTACAAAAAGGCCATCTATGCCCTAGTACTGGCAAGTAGAAGGTTGCGACCTTGCTTCCGAGGGCACCCTTTCATGGTCAGAAGTAACCTACCTCTTCTAGATGTCATTAGAAAGGTAGACCACTCGGGAAGATTGTCAAAATGGTGCGTTGAGCTTAGTGAATATGACATCACCTATGAGCCGAGAAGGGCAATAAAGGCCCAAGCATTGGCAAACTTCATTGCCGAGGTCCCAAAAACTGATGAAACACTAGACGACCCTGGAAAAGATGAACCTAAGTGCACACTCTTTGTTGATGGAGCCTCCGATTTTGAACACGAAGGAGCTAGAGTAATCCTCCATGGGCTCAAAGGTATGGACGCCAGGAAGGGCATCAAATTCAGATTTAATGTCACCAACAATGTCACAGAATATGAAGCCCTTGTAGCAGGCTTAAGGCTGGCAAAAAGAGTTGGTGTAAGGAATCTCAAGGCCTACAGTGATTCTCACCTAGTGGTACGACAGATCGCGGGGGATTACGCGGCAAAGGACCTAAACTTGGCAAAGTACCATGATCTCGTGAAAAAGCTCACCCAAGAGTTTGACATGGTACATATATAAAATGTACCTCGGGGAGACAATATATAAGCCGATATTCTGGCCAAATCAAAAGAGTCCACTAAGGTACTGTATCAACCAAGTGTGGTGGTAATGTTCATAGCAACCTTGGGAAGAGGTTGGACAGACCCTATCAAGAAATACCTCACAACGTCAGAACTTCCGGAAGATCCTTTCGAAGCCACGAAATTGTGAAAGGGCTCAGGAAGATACTTCCTGATTAAGGAAGAGCTGTACCGGCAATGGTACGCAACTTCGTTACAATGGTGTGTCAGCAAAGAAGATGTTGAGATGGTCCCCAAAGAAGTCCATGAGGGAGCCTGTGATTCTCACATAGCAACTAATGTCCTTGCCAAGGTAGTACTCCGCCAAGGATACTTCTGGCCTACCTTGAAGAAGGATGCGAGGTAGTTTGTCCAGAAATGTGACAACTGCCAGAGACATACTCCTGTCTAGAGACTACCTTTAGAAGTCATAACTTCGGCAAACTACCCCTGCTCCTTCACCGCATGGGATATAGACCTCATTGGGCCTCTCCCAACAGCTCCCGGAGGAGTAAAATTTTGTGTAGTTGCAGTAGACTACTTCACCAAGTGGATCGAGGCAGGGCCTTTAGCAGCAATATCATGAGGGACATATAGAGATTTGTTTGGAAGAACATGATATGCAGATTTGGCATCTCGGGGGTGATAGTAGCTGATAATGGTTCTTCAGCGTATCGCCTTCTTAGGGACGGTGGCCAAACCAGCTTCGGGGGAGAGGGACCGACCACCCTCCACGGGTAGAAAGCCCCCCGAAGATGGAACTGCCGAAGTACCAGCCTGACTCCGGAAGAAGGCCCCTTATCCTGAAGTAAGACATCGACCAGAGGGACCTCGGTTGTACGGCAAGAGCAATTTAGGAGTCTCTGACACTTCGGTCACTTACGTCTCTGATACGCCACCTTCAGGCATGCTCTGATACGCCACCTTCAGGCACGCTTTGGCACGCCATCGCAGTCTGATGTCCTATCACGAAGGGCTACAGCTCGCGGCCTGAGGAGCCTACAGGTGGCTAGGGTCCTTCGCGCTCGGAAGTACACCATCCAACCATACACGTGTCGAACACGTGTCATAATCCAAATGGGTCACCCCCTTCTTTTATACAAAGAAAATGGTCACAGAAAAGGGGGGCTGGGCTCTCTTATGGAGGAGAAAAAAAGGACAGAGAGGCTGAAAAATGGAGGATGCTCTCCTCTCTCCGCCTGAAGGCTCTTCCCTCCAGTCCTCAGAAGGATCTCCGCCAAGTAAGCGCCTCTTGTGCTTATTACTACGCAATTCTCTCTCTCTAAGCATTGATTTGGGCATCAGAGGTTCCCCCCGGAAAATCACTCCAGGGGCCTCCTAGCCCTTTTTTTCTGAGTGTTTCAGCCAGGTCTCCCTGAGGAACCACTCCTCCGGGCTCTCCCCCGCATCGGAGGTACCTCCCGTCCTCACCTAACACGGGACCAAGAAGCTGCCGACCATCTTCTAAGGCGATCCGCCCTGGACGCCTTCCTTTGGCACCTCCGGGACCCCCTGCTACCCATACCACTGCACACAGTGGGGATGTTGGCTCCGCCTAACCGGACCACATCAAATGCTGGCTTCGCGCGAACAGCATCATTCTGGTGCCGTCTGTGGGAAGTCACTCCCAGGTCACCGTCGTTGAAACTCGACGTTCTAAGGACGAAAGGGACTCCCGAGGTCCCCATCCGCGCTAGAAATTCAACCGGCAATCGAATAACGACAGTAGGAATTTCCCGGTCTAAGGGCAAAAGCCCCTTGACTATCGCCATAGGCTTTCTGCCCGAATTCCCATGCTCTGGCGTGGACAAAAAGACGCAGTAGTCAAGCCAAAGAAGGCCGCAACAAAACTCAGACCGAACGCCTTCTCCATCGGTACCTTGATAGGAAGAGAGTCTTGCGTCAATTCACAAAAGTACGGGAAATGAAGGCTAACGAGATGAGTCCTCAACGGGAAGCATAACCTCCGGAGTATGAACTACGGGAAAAGTAGGGTCGGGATGACCGAGACCTCCCCGAAAGAATTCCACACCCGTGGAAAGAATCGCCATCTCCTCGGCAACGAAGTCAAAACCCATTGCCCCGAAAGGTCATCTACAACTTGACGTATGGGTAGAAGATTTCAACTCTACTTCCCTGGACGCGCTATTGCTGTCCGAAGTGACTCGCCTTTGCACAACATCGTGAAAAGAAGTAGAGCATTCAGAAAAAGACTCAAAATGGTGCATTGAACTCAAAGAGTACTACATCCCGTGTAAGCCTAGAAGGGCAATAAGTGCCCAGATACTGGCAGACTAGATCGCTAAAATCCCAGAAGTAAGAAAGGCTGAAATCAACAAAGGGGACTCACAACCAAAGGTGGGAAGATGCTACATAGAGGAAGCTCGCAACCAAAGAGTCCCAAAAATCCGCATCAAGAGGCAGAAAAGTGCAGAGACGTTTCGGACGACATTTCCTGACTAAGGAAAAACTATGCAGGCAAAGGTATACAACTTCGTTATTAGAATATATATCGGTAAAAAGGGTGTAGGACAACTCGTCCGAGAGGCGTGAAAATGGCCAAAGACACGCCAACACCTGAAGATTGCCTTCGGAGCGGATAACCTTGGAAAGATTTTACCGAGCCACTCCAGATAGCACCCGAAGATGTGAAGTAGAAAATTACTTTACTGAGTGGGCTAAGGCAGAATTTCTAGCAACCATGCTGGCAAAATGTGCACAGAAAGTTCACCCGAAAGAACATGATATGCTGATTTGCCATACCGACGGTGAAAAAGGCCAATAATGATTTCCAGTCTAAGGACAGAAGGTTTCAAGAATTTGTCACCGACCTCAGAATAAAAAGGCACTTCAGCCCATTAGCTCAGCCCCCGAGCAACAGACAGACAGAGGTGGCCAAAAGAGCTTTATAAGAGGGACTCTGAGAGATGCAAAGGGAAAGTGGCCAAGAAAACTTCCTACTATACCAAGGAGTTATCAGACAACTCCCCGAGGGACCAAGGAGAAGACGCTTTTCTCACTTATCCCCAGCACAGAAAGCCATTATCCATTTGAAGTAGTTCGGCTAGCATACAGATGTTTGGTGAAAGAGAAAGTAACCTCGTTGTCAAACACTGAGAAACGGCCGAGCTTGAAAGGAGGCCTTTCCGGCAAGTGCAAACCTACATGATAGGCCAAAAAGAACAAGGAAAAAGAGACCTTGCCCCCAAAAAGCCGAATTAGAACCTTATGAGGTACTTCGGCCAAATGAGAAAGGTCCCTGTTTGGTCCTAAAAATGAGGTCCAAAAGGGAGCGTACAAGCTTGGCAACACCGAAGGGGGAAAAACTGAAAAAGTACAAGGCACTCGGGCGCTTTAAAGAAATTCTATACTTAGAATTTTTAGACAAGAAATGGTGCAAGCCAGAAATTTGTCTAAGTAGAGAAAGTTTTCCCCTGTATGAGAATGTTCGCCGAACAAAGCTGAAGCATAGACTCCCGAAAGTCTCATGTTCCTTTCGAAGATAGTTGGGTTATATGCCCAAAAGAGGGCAAGTCTACCGAACACAGCCGGCAAAGGACTGGCTGAAATTTGCCTGAAAGGAACATTGTTCACTATGAAAGTTCACCCAAAGAATGGCCGACGAAGCAAGAAAAGAAGGTACCAAAGTCCCTTGACCGAGAGTGGTCGGGACAATTGGGAAACAAAAAAGCTCACAAAGACTTAGCCAAAATTATGAAGATTAATCAATTAAAGAAGGCCTTGATACAAGCAGAAGATTACAAAAAGGAAAGTACAAAGAAGAAGAAAAAGGCAAAGGTCCTAGAATATCTAAGGGACCCCGGCATTATGGGAAGCTCCGGCTCCTGAGCTCTTCGCCACAGCCTTCGGTGCAGGAGGAAGCAGCAGCAAGTTGAGGAACTCGACTCTTGACCACATCCACCGAGGCCTCCCAGGAATATCCAGGGCAGTCAGAAAAGAAGGGTTGAGGTCCGGATACTTCTTCAGAAATTGTTAACGAGCAAGGCAGAAACCGTCCTGAAAAGCAACCTTGGGCGTCTGGACGGCTTTACCTCTTTCAATGTCCAACTCGTCTGCCTCATGTTGAAGATCCGAAACCTCCTGCTGAAGGTCAAAAATCTCCTTCTCCAGCTCCTCAGTTTTCTTCTTCTCCTCCGAACTCTCATTCAGCAAGCCGACCTCGGCCTGGAGTTCGGCATTCTCAGCCATCGCCTTCGCCAAAAGGGCAGACTCCCCTTCTTTTTCCTTTCGAAGAACCTCATTGGCCAAAGTCAGGCTGATTAACTTATCGCTAAGGTCGGACATCTTCTCGGAAAAATCCTTCAAGAACTCCTCTTGGCCCTTCAAGAATTCCTCCCGAAGACTAGCAACCTTCTCCTTGCATATTTCGCTCAGCTTGGTGTTCGTCAACACTGAGTTGGCGCAGAAAACTTTGGCCTTCTCCAACTTACCTTCAGCCCAAGCTCAGACCGAAGACTGCTTTGCTGCCCAAGCTCAGAGGTATCCACTATACCCCAAAAGCTGCAAAAAAGAAAGACAGTTAGTGAAAATTTGCACAAGGAAAACCAGAGCACTTAGGTAGAAAAGGGGAAGGAAAAGTGAGAAGCCCGAAGGGTTACCTGAGCAGCATGCTGGGAAACTTTTGCAGCAAGGGCATCCTCGGAGGCACACCCCTCAGCGACTGCCTTGAAGGATGCCTGAGTAAGTATGCCCCTCGCCATTTGGGGAGCCATTTCCCGGCAGTCCTCGAAGAACAAGTTCATGTCCTCCGTGAAAGAGCAGAACGGCTCCCTTGGGACTTTGCCCTTCTGGATGTGGGAATCCCGAAGATCCCGCCTTCGGGAGGCTCAATCTTCCAAGGCAGGGGCACCAAATCCTCTGCAAAAAGAAACATCTCATTAGGTAAATTTTCCTTGGTTATAAAAAATGTGAGATTGCAGGAGAAAATAGACAAACCTGCCGCGACTTCGGCACAGTCGTCATCAGAGTCACCAACCTTCTCCATGTCGGCGGGAACATGTTTGCCCTTGACTCTTCGTTGTTTCTCTAAATCTTCAACAGGAAGATCCTCCGAAGAGCCCAACAAATCCGCCGACATGGTGGGACTTAGAGGCACAGGAATGGCCACCTCGGCAAAAACCTCCCCGGCCGTTTCAAGCTGGGAAAAAGTTGTAACCTCGATCGAGGTAGTAGTGACATCACCCACCTCTGAAATGTCCTTCGGGGAGGGAGGAGGGGTGTCCCTCTTGGTCTTCTTGGCGGAAGCTGATCCGCCACCAGAAGCCTTCTTGGTCTTCTTGGCGGAAGACGGCTCAGCTCCAGAAGCCTTGTGCCTCTTCTTCGTTTGTTCTCCCTTCTCGGACTGACCAAGGAAGAGAGATCTACAGTAGGCGGCAGACACCTCACCCATCTTTGAAAAAAAGAGAAAAAATCAGTGTAAGTCCACAGGCACTTATGCTGAAATTTTTTTGAAAGATACTTACTTTCAGAAAAGGCTTCGAAAGTGAGCTCGCTCCAAAGGAGTCTCACCAGCCAAGAGTTCTTCCCCTTGGTAGTAGGAGCTGGCATGCCGAGATCCGTCTTATGCTCCGCAACCACCCCCAGCTCCCGAAGGACGTCCTCGGTCATGAGTTTCCACATGATCGGGAAAGGGTAGAGAGAGCGTGGAGGGACCTCGGCATCCCAGTCAGCGACAGCACGGATTCGTCTGTCAAAGTCCCCAAACCTAGCTGCCAACTCAGGAGTCAGCAACTTCCTGGGGTCCGTGACATCCGCCTCCAGCTTTCCCCGAGCCCACTTAGTCGGGACATGCGACCAGGCCTCCGCCACCTTCAGGAAGAAGAACTTCCTTTGCCACCCTCGCCAGCTATCCTTGGTAGCGAAGGTGAACATAAATTTCTTGCTCCCAGATCCCCGAGGTAGCATGAAATAAAAGCCACCCTTCGAAATCGGATAGAGCTTATAGTACTGCATGAACAGGATGAAATGGGGTTCTACCCCGAAGATCCCACACATGCAGAGAAAGGCGTTAAAATAGCAGTATGAGTTCGGAGGAAGCTGATTCACGGTTATGCCATGAAATTGGCAAAAGTCACAAATCATCTTTGCAGGAGGAAACCAAAGTCCGACCTTCAGTTAGGCTCGGAAAACGGTAACCTCATCACCTCGATTCATAAAGCAAAACTGGCCAACGCGAGGTAACCTTGTGATGGCATAAGAGGGAAGGAAAAATTTGGTTTTCCATTTTTCTAATTTTTCAGGAGTGGTGCAACAAGGGTGAGACATAAGAGGTTGCCAGCTCTCGGGAATAGGCATAGTAGACAGAAAAATGACTTTGGGAAATGAAAAGAAAAGCAAAGAAACGAAAGGAAAAAGGAACTCTAAAAGTCAGAACCCACCAGAACACTTGCCAAAGTCTGGGTTTGAGGACGCCGTCGTGAAAGATCACCGAAAATCGCTCTGCCGCTAAGACCACCGCAAAAAAGGAAGGAAAAGCAAGAGCAAAGCGAGAGCAAAGAAATACAAATGAAGAGTATGACGGGAGGAAGGCTTTTATAGATCGAGAAAAGGTAGCCAAGAGGCCGTCATAAATGCTGCGTGAAGGCGAAGCGTCGCCATAATTGCTCCTCACACATGAAAAGACGTGCCCATCCCAGCTGATGCCTGCCACGTGTCACCCATCGTCAGCAACAAGGTCTCATTTTTCTGGCATCCAGAAAACTCGGGCACATTGCTCGAGACTGACACACCTAGTTTCAAGACGCGTCGATCCATTAGCCTATGGCGGGAAAAGTGAACGAGTTGAGAATCTCGAGAATACTGAAAGCCGGATAGGCGACACCTGTCCGAACAGGGCTTATCGCCTAAAAAGTGAAGTGCCTCCCCTGCCGACGTCGTACTCCGAGCATGAAGTCCAAGAGGTCAGGGGTTCAAGGCTCCGTGCCGCCCTGTTCGACCTAAAACGGACATCCTACTACGAGGACCTCCGGGAGTCCATGAGGGCGTCCTGACAAAACTGCCAAGTTAAGCGCAAGACGGATGCCAGAAGGGCTACTTGCCGAAGTCTTCACTCCGGCTTTCCAAGGGGGGCATGTGATAGCCAAAGTGCTATCACCCTGACCACCTACCGACCACGGGAAAAAGGGAGCCAGACACCTGAGGTCTGCGACCTCGGAAAGGACTCCGGAGTAAAGGAAGTCATACACCTGTGGCATACGACCTCGGTAGCTCGCCAAAACCAGCTTCGGGAACCAGCGTATCGCCTCCTTAGGGACGGTGACCAAACCAGCTTCGGGGGAGAAGGACCGACCACCCTCCGCGGGAGAAAGCCCCCCGAAGATGGAACTGCCGAAGTACCAGCCTGACTCCGGGAGAAGGCCCCTCATCCTGAAGTAAGACATCGACCAGAGGGACCTCGGTTGTACGGCAAGAGCAATTAAGGAGTCTCTGACACTCCGGTCACTTACGTCTCTGATACGCCACCTTCAGACACGCATACGCTCTGATACGCCACCTTCAGGCACGCTCTGATACGCCATCTTCAGGCACACTCTGGCACGCCGTCGCAGTCTGATGTCCTGTCACGAAGGGCTACAGCTCGCGGCCCGAGGAGCCTACAGGTGGCTAGGGTCCTCCACGCCCGGAAGTACACCATCCGACCATACACGTGTCGAACACGTGTCATAATCCAAAGGGGTCACCCCCTTCTTTTATACAAAGAAAATGGTCACAGAAAAGGGGGGCTGGGCTCTCTTCTGGAGGAGAAAAATGGGACAGAAAGGCTGGAAAATGGAGGACGCTCTCCTCTCTCCGCCTGAAGGCTCTTTCCTCCAGCCTCAGAAGGATCTCCGACAGGCAAGCGCCTCCTGTGCTTATTACCACGCCGTCCTCTCTCTCTAAGCACTAATTTGGGCGTCGGAGGTTCCCCCGGAAAATCACTCCGGGGGCATCGTAACCCTTGTTTTTTGAGTGTTTCAGCTAGGTCTCCCTGAGGAACCACTCCTCCTGGCTCTCCCCTGCACTGGAGGTACCTCCCATCCTTACCTACCACGGGACCAAGAAGCTGCCGACCATCCTCTAAGGCGATCCGCCCTGGACGCCTTCCTTTCGCACCTCCAGGACCTCTTGCTGCCCTCACCACTGCACACAGTGGAGATGCTGGCTCCGCCTAACCGAACCACATCAAATGCTGGCTCCGCCCGAACAGCATCAACCAACCTCGGAATTAAATTGCACTTCGCCCCGGTGGCCCATCCTCAGAGCAATGGACAAGTTGAAATGACCAATAGAACAATAAAAGATGGTCTGAAAAAGAAGTTGAAAGAAGCAAAGGGAAAATGGCCAGGAGAGCTTCCAAGTGTGTTGTGGAGCTACCAAACAACTCCTAGAAGGGCCACAGGCGAGACACCCTTCTCAGTCATCTTCAAAGTAGAGGCCATTATCCCCGTCAAGGTTGCATAGCCCTCTAATAGAATACAAGTGTTCAATGAAGAAGGGAACAACCTCGATTTAAGGGCCAAGTTGGATTTGATTGATGAGCACAGAGAGATGGCCAAGCTCAGAAGAAAAGCTTTTAAGCAGAGAGTAGCCATTGCTACAAACTTGCATGTCAAGCATAAACGAATCAAGAAAGGGGACCTCACCCTCTGAAGAGCTGAATTTGAAGCCCGAAGATCATCCCATAGAGTACTTTGGGCAAATTGGGATGGACCTTATTTAGTCCTCGAAGAAGTTGGCTAGGGGTCAACAAGCTCGGTAGTATCGAAGGAGGAGAGTTGAAAAATACATGGCATTGAGACTCTCTGAAAAAAAATTACACTTAGAACATTTTCTGGTTGGAAAATTGTGCAAAAAGCATGAATAGAGGTATGGCTGAAGGTGGTGATTTCGTTTGACCGAACATGGTTACATCTAAGGGGCGTCGACCAAACATGGTTATGTCCGAAGGTGGAAAACCTGAAAGTGGTTGTTTCATGAATTACATAAGTGAAAAATTTTCCTATGCTTAGAAAAATTTTCAAGGTGGTCAAATTCGAAGGGGTGCCTATGTGTAAAGTTATACATTTTTAACAAAGAATGGTGATCGAACATGTTCGCTTCCAAGGGAGAAAACCAAACATATTCTTTTCCGGGGGAGGGGGGGGGAACTGTCATACCTCACACAGGCCCTGGCCTATAAGTTTCTACTTTAACTCACAAATCCAACTCAAATTCTAGTTTCTCTAATTCGGCCAAGCAAGCAATGGAAACATTAAGTCTTATTTCTTAAGGTGAGAAAGCCTGGGAGGTGGCCCAGGAGGCTCTAACACAAATCCATTAATTTGCACAATACCACTAACCACTAACTTGCACAATACCACTAACTTGCACATCAAGCAAGGTTTTAATTGATTACTTCCATAACAAGCAAGGCAACACTTAACAGAATTTTAAGTGCATATTTGGTGTGCAATCAAGTGTGCTACCTATATGACAACCAAGAGGCCACATTATTGGTTTTGACTATGAAATTACAAGTTAATATACATGTGTTCTTCTCAGCCAACATAGGTACACATGGAGGTTCACAATTTCATACCCAAACTCAAGCCCATAACCTTTCATTAAGGTGCCAAACCTTGGCCCAAGACATTCACATATATGTTAGTGTTGTGGCCAAAAAGCCAATCATTAGATGATTGTATTTTTGCACATTGAGTCATGATATTTTATTTAGGCATTAATCCAGCAATTTTGTTTGTTGTTTTGTTTCTGCGTAACGTAAAAAACATAATTGTAACCCTAGAATAATGATATTCTTAAACGTCCCTAGTCTAGTATTATTGTGGAGCGGGTTGCAATAATACATAATGACTAGCATATGTGGAGACTAATATGAGATATGTAGTCTACATATGGGTACAAGTTGGAGAACTTGTGTACTGGACCGACCCACCATGAGAACACTTCATGGATCGTTATATGAGTGTCATAAGTGATTCTCATAGTGATCATAGTATATGTAGTCCTTCGACCTAAGATCATCAAGGTTCCCTACATGTGAGTCACATACTTTGAAACTTTCCTTTGTTGCTCGTAACTGAGTGAACTTGAAGGAGGTCATTGGGTATGCCACATATCGTGTAGAGGGATGTGTATGATCAAGATGGGATTTGTCCCTCCTATGTAACGGGAGTGATATCTACGGGCCCCTTGATAGAGTGAGACTTAAAAATGCATGGCCATGCTCGGATGAGTTGATATACGATATCAATGTCATCAGTTTAAGTTGGTCTACTCGGTAATCAAGAAACCAAAGATTGGGCTACACGAGAGTGACACATTCCATATCTCGTGCTTAGTCTTGATGTCTTGGACAAAGGGACAATGGCATATATCGGTGATGATCATAAAGGTTTAGTCGAATCATCGACAATCTTGTCACTTGGGTAGCAATGATGTGTTGCTAAACACCACTCATTGCTTATGATCATAAATGTGATTTATGATCATTGCCAACGTGGTAAGAGCCTATTGGGTCGTACACATGGGGTTATTTGGATCGTTAGAGTGGATGGGCTACTAATTTGGGTTTTGTTTTCACAATAACTTTGTATTAATAGTGGGCCCAATAGTTGAGCCATTATTAAGCCTGAAATTAAAGCCTAATTGGTTAGGGCTTTGAAACCCATTAGGCCTGGAAGTTGAGTCTCACTATAAATACAACTTTTAGTGAGAGATTCATAGGTCTTCTTGCCCTAGCCTCCCAAATGGACAATTGCACTCTTCTTCTGCAATACCTTGGAGGACTCAAGCTAGCACTGAGAGAGCAATAGAAACGCATCTACCGGGATGCGGTGGAAGCATGGTGATCCCGAGAGGCTCATGTGGATACCATAGAGAGCTTGAACACATCAACTGTTTAGGTTTTGTGATTTGACTCTATAGTTGAGTGAGAGATCTCAACTGAAAATTAGGTATAAAAATTTTTGAACACTCGGTTTACCCTGTTTCACTTGGATCCTAAAGGGTTTTCATTAAATTCCACTGCGCTGTTTGGCTCCCGAAACCCAACAAAGATCCCCCCAAAGCCAACAGGTAAGTCTTATTTTCTTAAGGTGAGAAAGCCTGGGAGATGGCCTAGGAGGCTCTAACACAAATCCATTAATTACTTGTAGCAGATGCAAGGCCCAATACCACTAACTTGCACATCAAGCAAGGTTTTAATTGATTACTTGCATAACAAGCAAGGCAACACTTAATAGAATTTTAAGTGCATATTTGGTGTGCAATCAAGTGTACTACCTATATGGCCAAGAAGCCACAATATTGGTTTTGACTTTGAAATTACAAGTTAATATGCATGTGTTCTTCTTGGCCAAAATAGGTACACATGGAGGTTCACATAAACATACTTAAGCATAAGTCCATAATCATACTTAAAGGTGCCAAACTTTGGCCCATGACATTCAACATCTATATACAATCACAAAACCAACCATAAGTCCATACATAACTTGGCATTCAAGTCCAACAAAACCATCACCAATCTAGGCATCCAAGACTACATATATGTACACTCCAAAAAGGGTAGTCTACCTAGCACCTAACATGGCTACATGCCATGAGTCCATAAGTTGTCCATGCCAAGTTAAATACAGACCGAGACCATTAGTGGTCAAACAGAACCTTAAGGATCCCATACAGAAGTACACACTGCAACACCAACCCAATTGCCTGATTCATTGTCATGAATGCAAACACTATGATCAGAGCCAAAGTCCAAGTATCCATAATGCTTTCCTAGACAGGACCCCCACACTACAGCCTGCAAACTTAGTCCATAAGTTTTGGCCAACACAAAATAAGACTTGTAATAGAACCAAACCAATAAGCCAAGCATACATTGGCACATACCTTGGAAAATAAGCAAACTAGTACTAAACTCAAGCACAAAGCAATTTAGCACTACTCAGGCTGAATGTCTTTGCCTAAAAAACAAATAGGATGGGCAGTGAGTAAAACTCAGTAGGATTCACTTTTATAATACAATTCAATTAAGAGTCTATTTAGTTAAGCTGAGTATTCACTCAAAGCTTAACCTCTCATTAGCTTAGCTCAACCTGCAAAACAAACACAAAGACAAGGAAAACCAAGCATATACATATACATGATAACTAACCATGGCATATAATCCACAATATCATAATTTGGGTTAGCAAGCACAAGGAAAGCACCCAAGCACACAATAACACACTCACACACCACATATTGCTCTCGGCCAAATATACCATACATGTACCCATGTGCACTTTGCACACAAAACACCATCAAACACTCCACTTCCACTTAGAGCTCCAAAATGCTAAGCAAATAGGCCACATTTACTTGCATTTCTAGTACATGTACATTAGTTAATTAGCTAATCAACAAGTAGACCGAATGTAATCTCAATAGCCCATCAAGCAACTAAGGTCATTTGGCAAATTTTAACCATCACTTAGCCACTCTAAACACTTGAACCACGGTAATTCACCAAGCATAATCAAGTGTTAGTGAACCCTACCTCAACAAGCTTTCGGCCACAAGCCAAACTTCCAATGCCCAAGTGTTCTTCACTCAAAATGCCTACCATAACAACAAATTGGCATCAACAACACTCACTCATGGATCAACTACCATGTATTCAACGAAGAACACCCAACTATACTAGTTCAAGCTCTCGGCCATAATGCCCAATTCCATACATTAATGTTCCTCATCAATCTAACCCATCATATAATCATCAAATCATCAATAACCTTGTTCATGGAACCATTACCATGTAATCAAGTGAAGAACATGAAATTACCTCAAATTGCACTTTTCGGCCAAACACCAACTTGCTCACTTTGATGTTCTTCACTCAAATTGGCCTAGCATAAGATCAAATAGGCATTAATATACCTTAATCATGGATTAATTTCCATGGAAACAAAGAAGAACATCAAGCTAAGTCATCCATCACTTTCATCCAACAACAAACTTTCAAACCAACACAATACTTGCTCAATTAGCTTAGCACAACACAATTGAGCACTTAAACTCCTTGCTCATGGAAGAATTACCATGGAATCAAGGAAACACAAGAAATACCTTGGAACCCTAGCTTGATTTGGCTCGGCCCTTTACCAAAATTCTAGAACAAAGCTTGATTCCAAGTTGCCTTGTGCCGAAACTATCTTCCAAGCTTGAATCCTTCAAATGCCTTCAAGATTTCTTGAATTCAAGACCGATTTCTAAGATGAAGCTCTCAAGAACACTTTTGGCCAAGTGAAGAGCAAAGTAACCCGAAATGGCAACGAAATAGCCTTGACTAGTTTCGCCCGAAAGACACATGTGTAATAGTTGGCTAATATGCTAACTTTTGCTTTCATTTCTTTGCATGAAACAATGATGCCCTTACTCATTCATGGTCACACTAGCACCATTAAAACATGTGTTCACTTAGGTACTTAAGTTTCTTCATGGCTCATAATGCCATGCACAAAATAGCACAAGTACCAAAGTGCCATAATTCCCATGCAAAACCGGCCATAAGTCTAGTATAAAAACTAGTTAGTTTAACTAGTTAACTAGTGAATAGTTCTTTAGTGGTAGACAAGACATGACTAGTAATCATTGTTGTACACTAAACTTGGTCTAGTCTTGCACTAATCATCAAATAATATTGCATGGCCGAAATCACCAACTTAAAGTTTGTAGTTTTAAATGTACCACTCATCTAAGTGTACAATTTGATCCCCTTTCTCTATTTTCTGTCTGTTTTTCCATAGTCCAGTCTCTGTGTGCAGTTAAGCCCTGAAAGTTTCCAGCTTTGCACATATATCACTGTACTAGTTTCCTTAATTTTCCTTGGCCTAAGCCAGGCACTTGGAGGTACCTAACAGGAACCGAACATGGTCATTTTCAAAGGGGCATTCGTGAAAATAGGCAGACTTTCAAAATCAACCGAACATGGTTGGTAAAAAAGCTATTGGGTTTCGGGAGCCAAACAGCACAGCGGAATTTAACAGAAACCCTCCAGGATCCAAGTGAAACGGGGTAAACCGGGTGTTCGAAAATTTTCATACCTAATTTTTGGTTGAGATCTCTCACTCAACTGTAGAGTCGAATCACAAAACCTGAACAGTTGACGTGTTCAAGCTCTCTATGGTATCCACACGAGCCTCTCGGGATCACCACGCTTCCACCACGTCCCGGCAGATGCGTTTCTCTTGCACTCGCAGTGCTAGCTTGCGTCCTCCAAGGAATTGCAAGAGAAGAGTGTGGCTGTCCTTTTTGGAGGCTAGGGCAAGGAGACCTGCGAATTTCTCACTTAAAAGTTGTATTTATAGTGAGACTCAACTTCCAGGCCTAATGGGTTTCAAAGCCCTAATCCAATTAGGATTTAATTTCGGGCTTAATAATGGCTCAACTCTTGGGCCCATTATTAATACGAAATTAAAGCGAAACCATAACCCAAATAATTAGCCCATGCACTCTAATGATCCAAATAGCTCTATGTGTGTGACCCAATAGGCTCTTATCACGTTGGCAATGATCATAAATCACATTTATGATCATAAGCAATGAGCGGTGTCTAGCAACCCATCATTGCTACCCAAGTGACTAGATTGTCGATGATTTGACTATACCTTTATGATCATAACCGATATATGCCATTGTCCCTTTGTCCAAGATATCAAGACTAAGCATGAGACATGGAATGTGTCACTCTTGTATAGCCCAATCTTTGGTTTCTTGATTACTGAGTAGACTAACATAAACTGATGACATTGATATCGCATATCAACTCATCCGAGCATGGCCATGCATTTTCTAAGCCTCACTCTATCAAGGGGCTCGAAGATATCACTCCCGTTACATAGGAGGGAAAAATCCCATCTTGATCATACAAATCCCTCCGCATGATATGTGACATACCCAATGACCTTCTTCAAGTTCACTCAGTTACGAGCAACAAAGGAAAGTATCAAAGTATGTGACTCACATGTAGGGAACCTTGATGATCTTAGGTTGAAGGACTACATAAACCATGATCACTATGAGAATCACTTATGACACTCATATAACGATCCATGTAGTGTTCTCATGGTGGGTCGGTCCAGTACACAAGTTCTCCAACTTGTACCCATATGTAGACTACATATCTCATATTAGTCTCCACATATGCTAGTCGTTATGTATTATTGCAACCTGCTCCACAATAATACTAGACCAGGGACGTGTGAGAATATCATTATTCTAGGGTTACAATTATGTTTGTTAAGTTACGCAGAAACAAAACAACAAACAAAATTGCTGGATTAATGCCTTAACAAAATATCATGACTCAATGTGCAAAAATATAATCATCTCATGATTGGCTTTTGGGCACAACACTAACAAAAGGCACTTAACTATTTCTTACACAGGTTAAGTTTGACCAAAGATATTCAATCGAACATGTTTGTTCTTATAGATACCTACCTACCGCCCCGAAGGTCATTGATCGAAGATGGTCCCAAAACCCTTTGGCCGAAGATAGTTGAGTGTTAAAGAATGAAAATGATATTCGAAGACCAATTGTTGACTTAGCCAAATTTTGAAGAAGAGAGAAATTTCGTTAACACTTCATTGCACAATACAAGGAGCAGATTACAAGGGAAAGAAGAAAAAGGAATCCTATTCGGGGTCATGGTCACCTGCTGGCTCCCCAACATCTTTGGCTTTCTCACCTTCGGTGCCCTCCTTTTCGGCAGCAACCTCTGGGGCTGAAGGTGGATTATCTGGAAGATTAAGGAACTCTATCCTCGACCACTGCCAAGATGGTCCTTCTGGGATGTCCAAGGCCGCCAAAAAGGAAAGGTCAAGGTCAAGAAATCTAGACAGAACTTGGTGACAAGCCAAGCAAAAACTGTCCTGATATGAGGACTTAGTTGCCTGATCGGACTAGGCCTTCTCTACATCCAAGTCCTCCAGTTCTCTCTTGAGCACCTCGACTTCCCTTTCCAACTTCTTCTTGTCCTTCTTCAGCTGATCGACCTCGGCTTGGAGTTCAGAATTAAGAGCAAATGCCTTTGTAAGATCAGCAGCGGCATCGTCTCTCTCCTTTTGGAAAGCCTTATTCGCCAACGTCAAAGATATCAACTTCACACCGAGGTCTGACATCTTTAAGAAGAAGTCTTGAATCAGCTCTGCCTGGCTCTTAAGCACCTCCTCCTGAAGGTTAGCCAGATCCTCCTTAGCTATCTTATTATGCTCACCATACTTAACAACCGAGCTAGCAAGGAGTTCTTTGGCCTTAGCCAAACTCTCCTCTAACCGACTTCAGACCGAGGTTTGTTTAGCTGCCCAATCTCGAAGGCACTCACTATACGCCAATAGCTGAAATGGGAAATTCTAAATAAGGGTAAAAAAGGAACTCAAAAAAGGAAACTTAGAAATTTTCTAAGTCCTAAGGGATTGAAGTTTACTTGGGCAACCTGTTCATTCATCTTCACGGTGATGACTTCTTTGTTGGGGCACTCGTCGGTCAGGGACTGGAAATTGGCATTTGTCATAATGCCTTTCGTCATCTGCGGAGCCATCTTCTGGCTATCCTCAGAGAACAGGTTCATGTCCTTTGTGAAAGTCCAGAAGGGCTCCCTCGGGATTTTGGAACCCTGAATAGCCCTCCTTCGGGCGTGGTCCTCCACCCAGGGGGCCTGTGCTTATTCGCCTGCAAAGTCAGAATGTTATCCCTTAGCCATTCATCTATAAGGTCCAAAATACCAAAAATTCCCAAACTTGTAAAAGAATGGCTAAGAGACAAACCTGGACGAAGTTCGGCGTCTTCTCCCTCAGAGTCACTGACTTCGAGGACTTTAGCGAGAACACCTTTGCCTTTAATTTGTTGGCATTCCTCAAGCTCTTCGGCCGAAAGCCCACTGACCAAAGTCCCCAAAGTCTCCACAGCTGTGTCCGGACTAAGTGGAGTCGAACAGATGGTTGGCCTCGAAGGTAGGTTGGCCCAAATAGGAGTTTGGTCCAATGCCCCCGCATCATCCTCGGGTGGAGGAGGTAGGGAGTCCTCCTTGGCCTTCTTCAACTTCGACGCCGAACATGGTGCCCCCGACCCCTCTTCCTCTTTGGTGCTGCCTTTTGCCTTTGCTGCTCCACCTACCCGGCTTGGCCGAGGAAGAGATTCTTGTAGAAGGCAGCAGACTTGTCACCTATCTCTACAAAAAGAAAAACATAAGTGTAAGTATAGAGGATATATATGACAAAAATTTAGAAAGGGACTTACTCTTTTTAAGAGCGGGATGGTGAGTTCACCCCGAATGAGCTTTACCAACCACGCCTTTTTGCCATAAAAAATGGGCTTCGGCATATCCTTGTCAGTAATATGTTCCTTGACTGCCCCGAGCTCCCGAAGGACCTCTTCGATCGTAAAGTTCCACCTAATGGGGAAGGGGTACAGGGAACACGGAGGGACCTCGTGATCCCAATCCGTGACAACCCAAATACAGCTATCAAATTCTTTGAATTGGGCTTCTAACTCCAAAGTTGGTAGCTTTCGGTGATTTACTACATCAATGTCAAGAGGCCTGGAGGCCCATTTGGTTGGCACATGCTTCCACTGCTCATCCATCTTTAGAAAGAAGAACTTCTTCGGCCTCCCTCGCCAACTGTCCTTCATTTTGAAGGTGAACATATATTTTTGGCTCCCAAATCCCCGAAGAAGCAAGAAGTAAAACCCGCCCTTCTGTATGGGGTGGAGTTTGTAGTACTGCATGAAGAAGATGAAGTGGGGCTCTATCCTGAAGTCCCTGCACATGCAAAAGAAGGCATTGAAATAAGAATAGGAGTTCAGGGGAAGTTGGTTCACGGCTATGCCATGGAATTGGCAAAAGTCACAAACCATCTTCGGAGGGGGATACTTGATAGCCGGAGTGCTATCGCCCTGGTCCACTGACTTCGGAGAAAGAGGGAGCCAAACACCTGAGGTAAGGGCCCTCGGAAGCCCCATCATACCAACCTCGAAAAACTACCATATCGCCTCTCTAGTAGAGAGGACGAATGAACCGACTTCGGAAGAATAAGAACACCCCGAAGAAACGGTATCACCTCGGGGAGAGGTCCTTGCTAGTTCCCCTAAGAGGTAACGTCGGCCGAAGGGACCTCGGAAGAGCGATGGGTGCCACGAAGGAGTCTCTGACATATTCACCCGTACACACTAGACGCTGACCTCAGGCATTCTGACAGGCCGCTGTAGTCCGTGCTCTGACACACGGAGACACGCTTTTTGACAAACCAGTGTTCGAGAAAGCCTGTGTACGCCTGACCACTTGCTGCTTAGAGGTACGGACGGCATCCGTCCATACACGTGTCACAATCAGAAGGTCTCTTTTTCTCTTATTTAACAGCAGGAAAAGCTCATGGTAAGGGGGCTGGAGAAAAAGGGACAGGAGCTTTTTTGGGCTCCAGAGTTCTAGCTTTCTCCTCTCCTTCCCTCTAGACAGGCCAGAAAAACGCCTCTGGCGAGATTCTTTCCTTTATGTGCATGCTGGAAAAATCCTCCCTGCTAGTCTATTTTCATGCCTTCTTTCTGCCATTTAGAGGAACTGACTTGGGCGTCGGAGGCTCCTCCCCGGAAAACCACTCCGGTGACTTCCTAACCCCTATTTTCTGTATGTTTCAGGCTAAATGACTTGAGGGTGTCCACCTTCCAGGCTCTCTTCAGCGCCGGAAACCCGTCACGGCCACGGCTATCCACCAGCAGATGGCCACGCTCCACACCCCAAAGGAAGTCCCTGGTACCCCCGTCGTGTAGCCACGGCGGGAACACAAACGATGGCCAGCCCAGCGCTATCAATACTGAAGTCTAGCCTTCAGCCAAGCCCTGAAGACAATAACCTCATCTGAATGAGGGGAATAACTGGGCATACTAGGGCTAGGAAGCCTAGTGACAGCATAAGAAGGAAGAAAGAATTTGGTTGACCACTTTTGGACTTTTTCTGAAGTGGCATAGCTCAGATTAATGTTAAGCGGAAGCCAACTCTCAAGGATGGGCTGAACTTTGACTTGATGAGAAGACATGTTTGGCGCGAAAGCTCTAAGCTTGAGAATGAAAAAGAACATTTTGAGAAAAAATGGAAAATTTGGAAGTAAACCCACCTATTTCGGACCGAGGTAGGAACTTCAAAATAGTACCGCAAGTGTTGCCAAAAATCGTTCCACTGCTAGTAGCACCACTAATGAGAAGGTGAAAAAAGAGAGAAAAGCAGAGAGCAAAGGCAATGAAAAATGAGAAGTGTGGAGAACTCTAGAGGAGGAAGGGTTTATATAGATCAAAGGAGGCAGGCGAAGCGTCGCCATAATGAACCTTCAAAGGTGAAGGGATGTAACGGACGTAACGGATGCGACCGTTCACCAGTCACCTGGTGACACATGTCACCTGATGTGAGAAACAAAGGCATGCCTCCTGACAATTGACAGACCTATGCAAGTCTTTCCGAGGAGATACGTCTATCTAGTCAGAGGATATGACGATTCACTGGCAGAAATGAGTCTTTCCCAAAGAGATGCATCTATGTGTTCAGAAGATGTGACGATTCACTGGCAGGCAATAAAAAACCCAGAAGGGGAATGTACACTTTGGGAACACCATAAGCTTGGGCAAAGAATGAGTAGCACCTAATGTCGAAGGCACTACCTCTGCTAAGAGAAGCATCCTGAACCAAAGAAGGGCCCTCATCTAAAAAAGGTAACCTAGGTAAAAAATTTGGTTTACTTGTTTAGACGGCCGTCACCTACCATAAAGAGTTCCACGAAATGCTTACAAAAGCTCAAGTATCGAAGATACAACTTCGGCTTTCTGAGGGGGGCATGTGATAGCCAAAGGGCTATTAACCATTCTAGAATTCCCAAAGTGACTTAAGAAGCACCACCCTCAAGAAACATGAGTGACTAACCTCGGGAAGGCGGGGGCCCTTATCATCCTCGGGAAGAAGACCACCTTATAACTGAGGGGCCATGATCCTCGAGATCTCCAAATCACCTAGGCCAAAACCACCCTCAGGGAGGACCTAGCACCAACCTCGGTGAACGACAGCCAACCTTGCTAGGTAACAAAACTGACCTTAGAAAATCTATAAACTACCACCTTCGGAATAGTGAACTCACCAAGTTCAGAAATGTGTATACCCACCCTTCACAAAGAAGAGTGTATTCCAAAAGTGCCCCACTCTACCAAAGGGCCTCTCCTAATAACCCTCGATAGCTATATTGAGCCGAAGGGGGCCTCCTATTCCGAAGGCGCCTTATACCCCAAAAGGGGTCTCATTCTCTAAAGGGGTCTTGTGGAGATACGACAAAAATGGTTAAGGAGCCTCTGACAGAGAGACCTCGCACATGCCCTTGCCCTCTAGCTGGAATGGCCTACGGCCAGCTGGAGATACCTATCTCCGAGGGTACGGATCAAATCTGACTGAACACATGTCACGATCTGAATAGGCTATGTCAAACGGCCTCCTCCTACCACCCTTCTATAAATACTTAGGAAGGACCTTGGTAAGGAAGGACACAAAACTCTCCCTAATTTCCTCACTCTCTACTCATTACTACTATTACTCTCACAAACACTGGCATTAGAGGCTCCTCCCCCAGAAACACATTCCAGGGAGTCTCTAACCCTTGTTCCTCAAAGTCTTGCAGGCACCTTCACACCGGAAGTCTTTCCCTCAAGCCAGCATGTCATACATGTCACCGGGCATTAAGAGGCTATCCAAGCATGTTTGAATATTTGGTAAGTGTCCAAAGTTCATAGCAGCAAAATCTATGAAAATTCTATAAATTTGCAGATTGGTGACGCGTTGCCAGATTTATACCATTGCCCATGACGCAATGCCACAGGCATGTTGGCTGAATTTTCCAAGTTTTGCTAGGGAGGTCAAAGGGAGACCTAAGGGAGTTCTTAAGGTACCTTGGGGTCTAAGCATTCCAGGGGTACTTCGAGACTTCCAAAAGTCCTTCAAGTCCTAGGATTGTCTTGAGTTTTATAAAGTTTTATGGTGACTTGTACCATAAGCAAGAAAACTAGTTTACAATGGATCACAACTAAGTACCACTAGCTTGGGTAAGAGGTTTAGAACCCTTGGCAACCTAGCCATGCTATTAGCCACAAGGTTACAAGGTGAAACCTTAGTGCACCTAGCCTACAAGGTCGTTATGGCCTAGTCTACAATAGTCCCACCATAATGCCCCTGTACAACATAAATGGGAGATAAATCACTAGTTAGGCTGGCAGGCTAAGCTTGCTAGAGGACAAGGCAATGCCTCGTAATTCAAGGACTAGGATGAGGAGAGGTCTCAAGGGACCTAAGTATATGCATATATTAGACCTTCAAGCTGTATGAGCTCACAGCAGGTTACATATGTGATCATATTTAGAGTCCATACTAATTTTCTTACAGGTACAGTGAAGACCCCTACTGAGAATTTCTGAATTCTCACTCCCTAGTTATATTTTGTTGATTCTGAAGTTGTTGGGCTGGGTAACCACTGAGGGTTATCGCGGTAGTAGCTTTTGTGCATGTATTGTACTTGAGAATCTCTATGATTCTAGCCTACATAGGCAACTTGTTGGTCAAGTAACAATACTAACTACAGTCTTCCATTGGCTGCAGAGCCTAGCACCACATGGACAAAGGCTTTTGTGACTCGCCACTGGGACTTGCATCCAAGTTGGAAGTTGGTTCAAGAAGATCTTAGTTGAGGCTTGTATATATAGTACTCTTAACTGCCTTCATTGTCTATGTTTTGAGGAGTCTTAGACTCTAGGGTTGCTCTTGGGTAAGGGCATAGTCTAGTTTATGTCTGAATGCTCCCACACAGTTGTTATGTATAGTAAATTCACATAAATGTTGATTTTATATGCTTTGGCTATTTGAACTTATTTTCTATCGAAATCTCTTGGCCAAGTCAATGTTTTATGGTTTTTTTTAATCCTAGTCAAGGCATGAAAAGCATGCATCTTGCATATTCTAGGTTAATCAACTAGTACCACGGGATTTTAATCCGCGCACATATACAACTAGCCAATTGCAACCACTGTGAAACCAGCTCTCATAGGTCTCCTAGGCAGGGGCCAAGGATGGCCATTACCCACTCTAGGGTAGTCCAGTTATGGTGCCAAAACTGTGCATTCAAACTCCTAGGTTTGGTGTGTCCTGTAGGTCATCAGAACAACACCCCTAGTGTACATACTCAAATGATCCGCTTGAGCACTATGTAAATATATGCATATTGGTCTAACCATAACACACATATTGACATTTATGCACACTATAGAAGCCAAGAAGGAAAACACTAGCACAAGTCTTAGTTTTGGCTTCCACACATTAGGCAATCTTGTTAAGTTCTAGTGACCAGCTACTGCACCCGTAACTTCCACTAACAAATTGTATCATTCTAGCCACATACCCCCTATTTTATTTGCTCCATTATCATGTAAAGACATAGATAAAACCAAGGAATTTTTTTTTACATCAATAGCCCACCTATGGACCAAGTTATGGATTTTTGAAGTTGATTACAAAATTCTGACCAAATGAACAGTAACTCAGCCAACTCTGCAATGTCACATCTTTGGCTACAGGGCTCTAAATCCAGAAATTCCAAATCCTAGTTAACCCTATAGATGTTATGTGGCCAAAACAGAATTTACAAGTAAGCAGCCCATCATTCACACTTAGGCAGCTTTGCACCACATCACTTACATAGCCAAAATATTACTCAAATATTCACATACTTGTCTCATTTTACATACACTATATGCACATGAATAAATACACTATAATGTGGTCTTAACTCAGCTAAATACGCACCCTAGGTTACATGAGGTACTGAGACACAATGGACTCCAAAAATAGGATGCTGGACAGCTACTGCACAACACAATAAGTACCACCATTAAAAATATGAAATGTGATCCTAAAATCACCGAACTTTCCATATCATAACTAGACATATGGAAGTTCATGTATCTGAAATTTTAGATTAAAACTCAAACCACAAAGGTTAGTTTGAAGGTAATCTTTCAGCTGGACCTGAAATGACAGAATTGGGAGGAGTTAGTTTCATTGAGAAACATAGTAAGGGTAGCACTTGGATTCAATAGGCAATGTAACCATCATTAAAACCTGCATCCAAAGACACTAAAACACAAAAACCACAATGCATGTATACAAGATATAGCAACCAAATGCAGCAGCCAAACACAAACAACAAACACATGAAATGTTGCAGCAACATATACCATAGGTTAGTCCATAAAACACATAATAAACATAAATAAATCACTATGGTAGCCCTCTTGAAGCTAATTCTTGGTCTTAGAAGGATGTTAACAATAGTTAGTACTAACTTTGGGCTCTAGAAACCCTTACTTTACTGCCATCTTTGTGCACTTCACACTAGGTCACAAAACCTTCAATAAGTTCACTCCCCTCACTAAGCTTGGTTCATCAAGCTTGTGGCTCTCTTCCAAGCTTAGCCCTAGCTCCATGGATGTTTGAAAATTGCAGAAAATAGTCCATGAGAGCAAGAGAACCCTTACCAAAGTGGGTAGGCCGAAAATCAAGCTCAGTCTTTGTGGTGGCTATAGAGGAAGTATGCTATGTTCTTGGGCTGGGGGAGGATAAAAATGAGAGAGGGATAAGTGATTTGGCCACTTAAATGGCCTTAAATGAGCTTAAGGGTACAAAACACACTTAACAAGCTTAACCTTACTTTATCTCATTTTCTTTCTCACTAATTATGGTTTCTTTGTCTTAAACTCATTGATACATATGTGCCAAACATTTTTTACTAATTATCAAGTCTTGGCTACTTCCCCCATGGTGGGATAACCCCACAATTCTATCCTTAGACTTAAGTCAAAAGCTTGAACACCTTATGGTTTCCACTAGGACATTTAGGCCCTTATTGCCTTTAGTGTTTCCTTTGTCCAAACTTGTCTTCCATAAGTAATTTGGTCCTCCAATAGCACTTTCATGCCATTTATATCCTTCTCATAACTTTCCAAGTCTCTTTCTTGAGAGTTTTGCAATAAAGTACCCGAATTTCCAAAACCTTACAAAAAAGTCCACAGGTTGCTTGACAAACAAGTAATCCTTTAGGCTTTTCTTGGGGGCCAAGTTACTAACTTGGAACACTTTTAAGGAGTTGTTGATCATAACTTTTACCCCTACACTTCAATTACTATGGTGAGAATTACACAACATAATGATTTTTAGCCATTATGACACACTTGTAATTCTCCCATTTTGTAAGGTGGTAACAATGGTCATGTTAGATGTTCAATTTGCTTATCTATTATTGAGCTTGGGCATCCCCAAAGATAGGCTTCACCCCATGACTTCACCCATATTCAGGGTTAGACTAGGGGAGCTCCCAATGTTAGGATGGATTGATATGATTTTGATACTAAAGGGCACTTCGGTAGTGATGCTCTAGCATATCTTTGAGGTAGGACATGTTGAACCTCTGGTGGACCTTTGCCTGAGTAGTAGTTGCAGCATGTGAAGAACAATGGTAAGGAGCTCCACGAAGTGTGTTTTTGGGGGAGGGATCTCCGATGCTTAAGTCAGTATCTGAAAGGAGAGTACTTCTTGTCTTACGGGGGAGCCTCCCCTGAGTATTTATAGGAGGTTGGGAGGAAAAGGCCGTTATGCCCAGCATCAGTAGATCAAAACACATGCTTGGCCAGATTTGGTCTGTACCTTCAAAGAGAGGTGTCTATAGCTGAACATAGGTGGTTATGCTCAGAAGGTAAGGGCATGTGCAAGGTTTCTGCCAGAGATCCCCTAAATGTATTTGTCATTTCTCCCTAAGACCCCTTCAGGGATCTAAGATCCCTTCAGACAAGGATTTCCTTGAGAGGGCTTGGAGGAAGCCCTTTGACTAGGCAAACCATCTTTGGGAGACATTTCTTCTGTTGGGGGTGAGAGACCTATGTTCCTGAGGTTAGTGATGTGCACTCCTAAGGAAGGCAGGGAGTCTTTTCCCCAGAGTCAGTCGTATAAATATCCGAAGGTTGTGTGGACAATTCTCCCAAGGTTGGTTGTGTATCTTTCCAAGGGCAGTGCCAGGCATGCCAATGGGAAGGTCATGTGGGCGATAACCCTTTGGCTATTAGGTAGAAATGGGTATGAACTCTTTGCCTTAACAATGACAAGATTTATTGTTATAAATGTCCCCTCATCTTACAGTGTGATCCTCATATGACATCCTTAAGGAAACCTTTATGTGATGACCGATGTGAAGTACTTAATGGTTACCTTTAAAGAAAAAGAAAAGGATGTAGGAATACTTGTTGACTAACCTGAAGTCAAAAAAAGTGTTTTTCTAAGTAAGGTAAACCCCCAACAAAGTCCATGCACAGAACACTAGAAAAGGCAGCACCATTGTTGAGGGACAGTTGAGGGAGGATAAGTATAATGGTGAGAAAATAGAAACTGAGAATCTAGAACTAATCCCAAGCTAAAATAACTGGATAAGGAAAAATGAAGGTAAGAGGTCAATGGCATCCACTCCTCTAAACACAACAAGAGCTAACATCTTGACGGCTTTGGAAAGACAAGGGACATTAATCCAACATTCAAAACCGATGACTTTGGACAACAAGAAGAATTTGAAAAAGCATTATGAATTTCACAAAGATCATGGGCATGACACTGAAGATTGCTTCCAATAAGGAAATACATTGAGCTCCTGATCAAACAAGGACAACTTCAATGATACTTGTGTATGCCTTCATCGAAGCCCCAGGAGAAACAACAACAAGATATAAGGGGTGAAGATGAAGAATACAACTCTGATAGATGTCATAACAATTGAAGTCCTAGGAGACATCCACCGCCTCCAGCTAGAGTTATCCAAACAATTACCAAAGGTATGCTTTTTAGCAAAAAGGATGAGAAAGGTAAAGGAAATAGCCTTGATGGAATTTGATAGTCCAGCAAATAGGCGTATCTGAAGAGATTGTTTAGTGGTAAATTTTCCTCATGATGACCCCCGATCATAGCTAGAATTAGGAACTAGGATGTTAAAAGGGTGGTCTGTGATGATGTCTTAAATGCTAATGTTCTACTCGCTTATCTATTACCGAGCTTGGGCGTCGCCAAAGATAGGCTCCAAGCCATGACTTTACCCACGTTCAGGGTTGGGCCAGAGACCTCCCAATGTTAGGATGGATTGATACTATTTTGATGCTAAAGGGCACTTCGGTAGTGATGCTCTAGCACATCTTTGATGTAGGACATGTTGAACCTTTGGTGGGCCTTCGCTTGAGTAGCAGGTGTAGCATGTGAAAAACAAGGGTTAGGAGCTCCATAAAGTGTGTTTTTTAGGGAGGGATCTCTGACGCCGAAGTCAGTATCTGAAAGGATAAGTCATTTAAGAGCATAGAGCAGAAAAGGAGTATACCTCTTGTCATGCCAAGGAGCCTCCCCTGAGTATTTAAACGAGGCTGGGAGGAGAAGGCCATTATGCCTAACATCAGTAGATCAGGACATGTGCTCAGCCAGGTTCAGTCCATACCTTCAGAGAAAGGTGTCTACAGCTGGACATAGGTGGTTATGTTCAAAAGGTAGGGGCATGTGTGAGGTGTTTGTTAGAGATCTCCCAACTGTTATTATGATTTCTCCCTATGAGATCCCTTCAAACAAGGATTTTCCTGAAGGCAATTGGAGAAAGCCCTTCGGCTGTGTGGACCATCTATGGGAGAAATTTCTTCTATCAGGGGTGATAGACCTATGTTCCTGAGGTTGGTGATGTGCAATCCCGATGAATGTAGGGAGTCTTCTTCCCATATTTGGTCGTATAGATATCTGAGGGTGGTGTGGAGAATTCTCTTAAGGTTAATCGTGTATCTTTTTTAGGGTGGTGCCAAATATGCCAATGGGCAGGTCATGTGAGCAATAACCCTTTGGCTATCAGGTAGAAATGGGTGTGAACTCTTTGGCTTAACAATGACAAGATTCATTGTTATAAATGTGCCCTCGTCTTAGAATGTGATCCTCAGATGACATGCTCAAGGTAACCTCTATGTGAGGACCGATGTGAAATACTTAATAGATACCTTCAAAGCAAAAGAAGGAGATGCAAGAATACTCATCGACTAAGCTAAAGTCAGAAAATGTGTATGTCTGAGCAAGACAAACCCCCACCACTGTCCATGCACAGAACATTGAAGAAGGCAACACCATTGTTGAGGGACAGCTGAGAGAGGATAAGTGATGATGAGAAAATAGAAACTGAGAATCTAGAACTAATCCCTGGCTAAAATAACTGAATAAGGAAACATTTGGCTGAATAAGAAAAAGATAGGCTTGTGTCTCTTTTACTAATGAACAAGGATTTATTCACCTATTCCTCAAGGGACATGCTTGAAATAAATCCAAACATAATCTAGCATAGCCTAAATATAAATCCTGATGCTAGGCCAATTCGGCAGAAAAAGCGTAGCATCACATCACACAAGAGTGACTTCATTATAAAAGAAATCCTATGACTCTTGGAGGCAGGAGTAATAAAAGAAGTAAAATATCCTAACTGGCTTAGAAACATTGTAATAGCAACCAAGGAAGGGAGTGACAAACTCTGAATGTGCTTTGACTTTGAAGGTGTAAATGATGCTTGTCCAAAGGACTCATATCCCTTATTCTCAATAGATCAACTTGTGGATTCAACTACTAAATACGGCTTGCTGAGTTTCCTTGATGCTTTTAGTGGGTATAACCAATTCAAATGAACCCTGTAGATGAGGAAAAAATGGCATTCATAATTGATGTAGGAATATTCTACTACATAGGGAAGCCATTTGACCTTAAAAATGTAGGCGCCACATAGCAAAGACTGATGAATAAGGTGTCTGATTCCTAAATGGGGAGAAATATGGAAGTATATGTCAATGACATGATAGTTAAAAGTAAGCCATCAAATGACCATATCATCAACTTGTTGGAAACCTTCAAATAGCTCCAAAAATTTAGGATATGTGTCAATCTTGAAAAGTTAATCTTCAAAGTGACAATGGACAAGTTCCTCAGCTTCATGGTATCTAGAAGAGGCACGGATGTTACCCGTAAAAATTTTAAAACCCTGCTTGGGTCCAGGACACCTACAACCATCAAATACATACAAAGGCTCATAGGAAGAATAACTATACTAGCAGAGATTCATATCCAAATATGGGGACCAGTCTCGTCCTTTCTTGAAAACATTAACTAAAGCATAAAAAATGGACATCAGGAATGACGGAAAATATCATCCTTGGAATGAAGAATGCCAGAAAACCTGGGATATGCTGAAACATTACTTGGTAAAACTGCCGACACATCAAGCAACCCAAGGAAGGGGAACCCCTCATACTCTACCTCGCCATCAACGAGAAAGCTATTAGTTTCATCCTTGTTAGGGAAGAAGTTGGAAAGCAATGGCTAGTTAATTATGTTAGTAAATATTTACTGTTAACCACTTTGAGGTAGTCCAATTATGGTGCCAAAATTGTGCATTTAAAAACTCCCAGGATTGGTATGTTCTGTAGGCCATCAGAACAATACACTTAGTGTGCACACCCAAGTGCCCCTCTTGGGCACTATATAAATGCATGCATATTCATCCAACCATTACACACATATTCACATTTTATGCGCATCATGGAAGCAAGGAAGGAAAAGGCTAGCACATGTCTTAATCTTGGCTACCACACATTAGGCAATCTTATTAAGTGTAAGTGACCAGCCACTACACCTGAAACTTCTTCCAAACTACTGTATTAATATAGCCATATAATCCAATATTTTATTTGCTTCATTATCAAGTAGAGTCTTTAACCAAAACTAAGGAATTTGGTTTTACATCAATAGCCCAGCTATAGATCAAGTTATGGATTTTTTAAGTTGGTTACAAAATTCTGACCAAATGAATAGTAACTTAGCCATCTTTGCAACATCATATCTTTGGCTGCAGGACTCCAAATTTAGAAATCCTAAATCCAAATTTAATCACTAGATTTCGTCTAGGTGTGGTCAAAATTTCATACCAAGATTCATTATACATAGGGAGATATAGAACTTTGAGTGCATAGTCAAAATTCTAGTTACTTTATGACCATTTTGCCCATACAAAATTTCATAAGCATGCAAACAATTCACTCGCAAGGGGTAAGCCCTCCAAGGCTATCTCATACATATCCAATACACATAGAAATTACATGCTCTTGCATCTAGATTTGCCCCACATCACATACATAGCCAAAACATTACTCAATTATTCAAATACTTGTCTCATTTTACATGCACCCTAAGTTACATGAGTGCTTGAGACATAATGGACTCCAAAAATAGGATGTTGTACATTTGTTGCATAACACAATAAGCACCTGTTGGAATTTTTGGCGCACCAAGATCCTTTTAAGGTAGCATTTGAGCTCATTGAGCTAACTCTAGCTTGAACAGCTATCTAAGGCAGCTAGAAGTAGCTCCCTTTAGCTCAAGTTAGCTTATGTCAGCTCACTACAGTTATAAGTAGCTCAGAGTAGCTGGACTTCAGCTCAAGTTAGCTCACTTCAGCTATAAGTAGCTCAAAGTAGCTGAACTTCAGCTCAAGTTAGCTCAAGTCAGCTCAAGTCAGCTCACTTCAGCTATAAGTAGCTCAAAGTAGCTGGACTTCAGCTTAAGTTAGCTCAAGTCAGCTCAAGTCAGCTCAAGTCAGCTCACTTCAGCTTCTGGTAGCTGAGTGTAGCTGGACTTCAGTTCACTTCAGCTGAGAGCAGCTAACTCCAGCTCAAGGTCAGCTCTAGGAGCTGGACCTCAGTTCATGGTGCTTGGTTGGAGCTCAAAGGAGCTCAATGGTGCATAAGTAGCATAGTGAGCTAGCTTTGTGCCAGCTCACCTTGCTTTTAGCTCATAACCACCAAGAGACACATTTTTGTGTAAAGGTATGTCTCTTCATCAAAAGAGATGACTATTGGCTAAAAGAACATGTCCTTTCATCCAAAGGAAGTGTTCCTTGAGTGAAAAGACATGTATATTCAGCCATAAGGTAGTATGGGGTGGTTATAGGCCAAATGAAGTGTTCCTTGGCTCTAAAAGACATGTATTTTCGCCCATAAGGTAGTTATGGGTGGTTATAGGCCAAAGGAAGTGTTCCTTGGCTCTAAAAGACATGTATTTTCGCCCATAAGGTAGTTATGGGTGGTTATAGGCCAAAGGAAGTGTTTCTTGGCTAAAAGACATGTATTTTCGCCACCATACATGACCCTTAGCCAAAGGAAGTGTTCTTTGGCTTAAAAGACACCTTTCTTGGTGTAAAGGTGTGCCTTTTGGTCATCTATAAATAGCCTTTAGTGGCTGGCCATTTTAAGCACGAATTTGCACTCCATTTGCTCCATTTTTCTTGAGAGAAAATTGTTCTCCTCCTATTTCCTTTAGAGGCCGAAATATTAAACACTTCTTGAGAGCATTGTGGGTGGATTTACATAGAGATTGTTCATCTCTATTCAAGCTTCAAGGTGCCCCTCTAAGATCAAGTTCTCCCTCAAGGTTTTGCCAAAGATAACCAAGAAGAAAGGTGCACATCTTTTCTTGGTTTAGTAGCATGTTAGGTTTCATTTCTTATGTATGTTCTTAGTAGCATGCTAGGATTTATTTAACACAACATGTATGTGATCTTGATATGTTATATAACATGTTATGCATGCTTATGTTGAATTGAAATGAACGAATATGCATGTGGCATATACAAGAAGAAAGATAACATAAAAGTATGTTATCATAAGATCCTGAAATCTTCAGCACCATCGCTAAAAATACAAAATGTGCTTCTAAAATCCAGAGATTTTCCAGATCACAACTAGATACATGGATGTTAAAATACCTGAAATTTTAGATCAAAACTCAAATAAAAAGGTTAGTTTGAATGTGATCTTTCTGCTAGACTTGAAATGGCAGAATTAAGGGGAATAAGTTTCATTGTCAAACTTAGTAAGGGAAACACTTGGTTTCTCAAAGAAATATGACCCTCATTAAAACCTACATCCAAAGACATTAAAACGCAAAACCACAATGCATATATACAAGATATAACAACCAAATGTAGCAGCCATTCACAACCAACAAACACAAGAAATGTAGCAGCAACATAAACTATAGGTTAATCCATAAAACATGCAATAAACTTAAGTAAATCATTGTGGCAGCCATCCTCAAGATAATGCTTGGTATTTGGAGGATTTTAAGATTATTTAGTACTAACTTTGGGCTCTAGAAACCCTCTCTTCACTGCCATTATTGTGCAATTCACACTAGGTCCAAAAACCTTCAATAAGTGCACTCCCCTCACTAAGCTTGGTTCATCAAGCTCATGGCTCTCTTCCAAGCTTAGCCCTAGCTCCATGGATGCTTGAAAATATAGTAAACAATCCATGAGAGCAAGAGAACCCTTACCAAGATGAGTTGGCTGAATTTGAAGCTTGATCCTTTAAGCATTCAAGCAATAGCTCTAGTTTGCTTCCAATTGCTGCCTTTTTCCTTCAATTTCAATCTTGGAGGTATGGTGGCTACGGAAGAGCTATAGAAGATGTGTGGAGGAGGGTGGTGGCTGGTTGGGTCGAATATGAGAGAAGAAAAGTTGGGTTTGCCTTCTTAAATTAGCTTTAGGACACTAAACATCCTTATTAGCCTTAACCATGCTTTATGTCATTTTTGTTTCCCATAAGCATGATTTTATTGTCCTAAAGTTATTGATCCACATTTTTCCCACCTTTTTAACTATTTATCAAGCCATAGCTGCCTCCCTCATGGTCGGACAACCCTACAATTTCACCCTTTGACTTAAGTCAAAAGCTTGAACACCTTAAGTTTCACACTAAGACATTTAGGTCCTTAATGCCTTTAGTGTATCCTTTGTCCAAAGTTGTCTTCCATGAGCAATTTGGTCCTCTAATAACACTGTCATACCATTCATATCCTTCCCATAACTCCCAAGGCTCTTTCTTGAGAGTTTTACAATTAAATACCCAAATTTCCAAAACCTTACAAAAAGCTCCATAGGTTACTTAAAAAACAAGAAATCCTTAATACTTTTCTTGGGGGCCAAGTTACCAACTTAGAATTACACAATATAATGGTTTTTTACCATTATGCCACACTTGTAATTGTCCCATTTTTGTGAGCTGGTAACATTTACACGTGGCGAAAGTAAGATACTCAACCTTATAGAAAGGAATTTATGCCTTAGTTATGACAAGTAGAGAACTTCAAGGGTGTACCATCATAGTGAGAAGGAACTTGCCCTTTAAAGATGTCATGTGAAGGGTAGATCATTTAGGGCAATTTTTGAAATTGTGCATAGAGCTTGAGGTATATGAAATCATATATGAACCAATGAAAGTGATAAAATCCCAAGCTTTAGTAGATTTTATAGCCAAACTACCTCAAAACACCAAAGCTAAAGAGGTTCTTAAGGACGAAGAACCAAAATGGGCACTTTTTGTTGATGGTTTATCTAGGTCAAAACACCAAGGCTTTGGATTAATACCATAAGGACCCAAGGGTAAGGAAGTTCTAAAGTTTATCAAATTTATTCCAAGCCACAAACAACATTGCTAAATATGAAGCTATTATAGTAGGGTTGCAGTTGGCAAGGAAGGTCAGTGTAAGAGCCCTAAGGGCTTGAAGTGACTCATAGTTGGTGGTTTGGCAATTGAAAGGGGAGTATGAGGTTAGGGAGCCAAAGTTAACAAAGTATTATGACCTTGTCAAATAGTTAATTCAAAGATTTGACGAAATACAAATAAAAAGGGTACCTCAAAAAGAAAATATGAAGGCAGATACATTGGCTAAATCCCAACAACCTATTGAGGTGATCAACTCCTCAAGCATAGCCATCATGTTAGCAACAACCACTGATAATGGATGGAAGAATCCAACAAAAAAGTACTTACCCAGCAACACCTTGGCTGATGCCCTTCGGATACGGTGAAGGTGTGATGGAGAGTAGAAAGATTCTTTCAGATCAAAGAAGAGCTTTACAATCAAGGATACTCTAATCCTTTCTAGAGATGTGCCAATGAAAGAGACATATAATCTATGCTAAGGGAAGTTCATGAGGAGATTTATGGATCCCACATCGAATAGACGCCTTAGCCAGAGTACAACTTTGGCAGGGATACTTTTTGCCCACTATAAGGAAAGATTCTTGGCAATTTGTCAAACATTGCCATAAATGCTAGTGACATGCACCCATTTAGAGAGCATATTTTGAAGAGTAACCTTAGCCAGCTATCCTTCCTCCTTCATCACATAGGGAATTGACTTAATTGGCCCACTTCCTATAACACCAAGAGGGATCAAATTGATGGTGATGGCCAGGGGCCTCATCGTTTATAGTCATGATGACTGGAGGAGAGACTTCTGGGAGGAAGAACGCCTGGTGGATTGGATCACCCAAAGGAGTGTGCCTGAAATCTCAGAAGCAAAGGGTTAGGAGGCCCCCGGAATGTGTTTCCGGGGGGGGGGGGGGGGCCCCCCCGGGGGAGCCTCCGACGCCCAAGTCAGTGGTTGGCCAAGAAAAGGCAGAGGAAATAGCACAAAGGGCTGAGGAGTCTCGCCTGGTAATTTTCTCAGAGTGTAGGAGCAGTGTTTTGCCAACCAACCTCCTGCCAAGTATTTATTTCCTGGTATTTATAGGAGTGCCTAGCCCGTTCAGATCGCGACACGTGTTCGGTCGGATGTTCCTGAATTTCTGGGCGTAGGAGACAGATAGCTGGTAGCAGGTTGCCTTGAGCCATGTGCTGAGATGGGCCATGATGTGATTCTGATGGCGTCTGTGTGTCAGAGCGCCTTTTGAGGCGGCTTGTGACGTCTGTGAAAGGACGTGTCAGAGGCTTCCTTAAATGCTTCCATAAATGCTCCTGCCGTACTCCCGAGGTCCCTGGGTGAGGTCGTCCTTTGGTACGGACAGAGCCTCTTCGGGAAACAAGCCCTCAGTTCGGGGGTTCCCAGTTTCAGGGAGTTCCGCCTTCGGGGATATCATGTTCGGCTCGCTATGTCAGGTGCCGTTTTTCCGAAGGCGATCTGTTCACAACCTTGGGGGGGCAAGTAGTGTCCTCAGGTTTTCCTGGCGTGCCGGGCTCGGAGCTCTTCGGCTATCTCCCGAGGTGCATGATCACACCTTTTCTCGGGTAGCGCCAGCTTCTTCTGGCCATTCTTGTGGCAGGGAGTTCGGCCAGATAGAGGCGATAGCGTTTGGCTATCACATGCCCCCCTTTGGAAAGCCGAAGTGAAGACTTCGGTTTTGCATCTCTTTCCGAGGTTGTTTATGGGAGTCTCTTTGGAAGCTCAACCTGTTCCGAGGATGCGCCTTTTGCCCGAAGATCATGGGCTCTTCGGCCTTGGCCTGTTCTTTGGTGTCTTCGAGGCGGAGCCTGTGCCGAAGATACACCTCTTGCCCGAAGGTCATGGGCTGTTCGGCCATAGCCTGTCTCTTGGCGTCCTCGAGTTGGCCTGCTCTTTGTTTCTGCAGGTCTGTTTGGCCAAGCGTGTCAGTCTGAGCGGCGCGTCCCAGTTTTCCAGGGATGTCAGAAGACGTGTCCCAGTTTTCAAGGGACGTTTGGAGGACGTGTCCACCATTTTTGCGCAGCGGTTGACACGTGGCGCTTTGCCATTGGAGGAGAGTCACGTCGGTTACAGAGGGCACGCCTTTTCAGGTGCAGAGAGCAGTTACGGCGACGGTTCGCCTCCAAAGGGTACTTATGACGATGTTTCGGTTACCCACCTCTGGCTTATAAATAGCCCATTCCATCATAAGTTCCTTTTGCTTTTTCTTCTGCTCTTTTCTCTGCTTTGCCCCTGTTCTTGCACTTTCTTGCTTTCTGTGGCGGAGCTACCTTAATCAGAGCTTTTTTCCAGCCAACTTTCACGATGGCGTCCTCAGATTTTGGCAAATCTTTCGGTGGGTTTTTGTTTTCCAGAGCGTTTTGATCCCTCTGTTCTTTTGAGTTTTTCTCTGGAAACTGTTTTCTTCCGTTTTCAAACTCGTTTTCATGTCGAAAATGCCCATTCCTGAGAGCTGGCAGCCTCTTTTAGCCCATCCTTGTTGCACCACCCCTGCAAAGTTAGAGAGGTGGAAGAAAAAATTCTTTCTTCCCTCTTACGCCATTACTAGGCTGCCTCGTTCTAGCCATTATGCTTTTTCAAACCATAGTAAGGAGGTTACCGTTTTCCGAGCCCAGCTGAAGGCCGGTCTTCGGTATCCTCCCCCGAAGATGGTGTGCGAGTTCTGCAAATTTCATGGCATTGCTGTGAACCAGCTTCCCCCGAACTCGTTCTGCTATTTTAACGCCTACCTCTGCATGTGTGGCGTCTTCGGGATAGAACCCCATTTCATAATCTTTATGCAGTACTACAAGCTCTCTGTGGTCCCGAAGGGTGGCTTCTATTTCATGCTACCTCGGGGATCCGGGAGCAAGAAATTCATGTTCACCTTCGCCACTAAGGATAGCTGGCGGGGGTGGCAACTGGCGGGGGTGGCAACAGAAGTTCTTCTTCCTGAAGATGGACGAGGCCTGGTCGTACGTTCCGACCAAATGGGCTCAGGGAACACTGGATGTGGACGTTGTTGATCCGAGGATGCTGCTGACCCCAGAGTTGGCTCCCGTGTTCGCGGATTTCGACGCCCGCATTCGGGCTGTCTCTGACTGGGATCCCGAGGTCGCTCCGCGCGCCCTTTACCCTTTTCCAATCAACTGGAAGTTGATGACCGAAGAGGTCCTTCGGGAATTAAAGGTGGTAAAGGAGCACAAGACTGACCTCAAGATGCCAGCTCCTGCCATCGCCGGGAAGGATTCCTGGTTGGTCAAGCTTCTTAAGGAGGAAATTTCTTTCGAAACGCTTGTCGAAAGTGAGTCATCTTCTACTCCTTTGCTGTTTTTTTCCTCGGACTTACGCTGATGTTTCTCTCCTTTTTCAGAGATGGGCGACGGGACTGCCGCCTATTACAAGTCCCTTTTCACCGGCCAAGTGGAGAAGGGCGATCAGACGAAGAAGGCGGCTTCCCGAAGGCGGAAGTCTACTGGCGCGGGGCCTTCGAGGAAACGGGCAAAGAGAACTGCCCAGGTTCCTCTAGAAGAAATTCCCGAGGAGACTGCCGAGGAGCCTGGGACAGCCGAGATTCCGGCGCCTGAGACTGCTGCTTCCGAGGTCCCTTCAACCGACGTCCCTCCTCAAAGTCCTACTGCGTCGCAGGCCCTCCTTGATGTAGTGGTAGAAGTACCTTCTGCCGAGGAGCGGCGCAGGCGGAAGGGCAAGGGCATTTCGACCGAGGAGGCCGAGGACTCCGAGGACGTCGTTGTCGAGGTTCCACCAGGTTTGTTTCCAGACAAAGTGTACTTCCTTTGTTTTTTCTGGATTGCCTTCTTTGTCTTTAATCTCCTTCTCATTCTTACCATGCAGGGGAGTTGACTACCCCTGACTGGGCGGCCGAACATGCTCGGAAGCGAGCTCTTCGGGACGCCAAAATCCCGCAAGGGAAGATACCCAAGGAGCCTTTCTGGACGTTCACGGAGGACATGAATTTGTACTCCGAGGACGTTCCTCAAATGGCTAAGGAAATTTCGAAGGGGGTGCTCACCGAGGCCTCCTTCAAGGCTATAGCGGCGGCCCATCCGGGGGATAACACTCTCGCCGCAAAGATCACCGAGCATGCTGCTCAGGTATATCCTTCACAGCTCTTTCCCTTCAATTTTTTCCTAAGTGTTTGGCTCTTACTGACCTTGCGTTTTATCTTTTTGCAGCTGCTGGGGTACGCCGGCTTTCTCCGAGTTCGGGTGGCCAGGGAGGTTGCCTTCCGAACTTCGGCCACTCAGACCATGAATGAGGCGAGGATCGCACTCGCGGAGTCGGCCGCCAAAAACCAGCAGCTGAAAGAGGCTGCTGAGAAAGAAGTGACTGCCCTTCGGGAGGAGTTCCGGAAGGAAAAAGAAGAACTTCAAAAGGATTCCTCCCAGAAGATTGCTGACCTCGGTGATCAAATAAAGGGGATGCTCACCGCCAACGAAGATCTTCTCAAGCACAAGGCTGCTTCTGACAGCCTTATAGTGTCGTTGACGAGTGAGAATAACACTCTTCGGGCTGAGGTCGAGTCTTTGAAGAAGGGGTCCAAGGGGCGTTGGAGATAAAGGCGCTGAAGGAGGAGATTGCTGAACTGAAGGACGACCTTGACGACCTCGAGCTTGATAAGAACGAGTCTGATCAAATGGCCAAGGTTGCCTTTCAGGACGGCTTCTGCCTTGCTCGTCACCAGGTCCTCCAGAGGTTCCCAGATCTGGACCTCTCTTTTCTGGAGGCTCTAAACATTCCTGGGGGACCTCGGTGGGAATGGTCCAAGGTCGAACATTTGAACCTTCCTCCTTCAATTCCAGCGCCAAAGGTGGTGGAAAAGGGCGGGCCAGCGAGTGGCTCTCGGGACGCCGCGAACCCTTAGGCTATTTTTTAGGGCCCCTTTTCCTTCCCTTCTATTTTGTATTCCTTCTTCGGGCACTTCTTTACTGTAAAGCAGCTTTGCTCTTAATGAAGATTTTTTTGGCTAAGTCTTTTCTTGCAAGTTTCTTCATTTCCATTGTCCCGAACACGTTCGCTCAAGAGACTTCGGAAAACCTGCGATCAAAGAAACTTTTTTACCTTCCTTTGTCCGAGCCTGTTCGCTCCAGAGACTTTTTGGAAAGTCTGAAAAATTTGACTAAGTCTTTTTGCAGGCTTTTGCATTTCCATTTTGTCCCGAACATGTTCGCTCAAGGGACTTCGGAAATTCCTTAGTCAAGTCAAATTTTTTACTTTTTGGAAAGTGTTTTTCCATTTTGTCCCGAGCATTTCGCTCGAGGGACTTCGGAAATTCCTTAGTCAAAAAATTTTCCTTCTTTTCCTTTTGTCCCGAGCATGTTTGCTCAAGAGACTTAGGAAATCTTTCGAGATTTGTTTTTCCATTTTTCCCGAGCGTGTTGGCTCAAGGGACTTCGGAAAACTGTCTCTGCGCTTATTTTCCTATTGTACTTCTGCGAAGGGAGCTCGGAAAACTCGGCGAGTACTTCTGCGACGTTCTTGTTTCCCATCTTTCCCGAGCATGATGGCTCAAGGGACTTCGGGAAACTGCCTCTGCGAGATTTCTCCATCTTTTCCAGAGCATGATGGCTCAAGGGACTCTGGGAGGTCAATCTGCGCTTTATTACGGCGAGCATCTTCGCGGAATTCTACTTTGCACAATTTTGGATACTTAAGAACTTTCCTTAAGAGCATTCTGTACTTACAATTCCTCCGCTTCATCTTAGGCGTAGAATTTTTTCAAGGCGTCTGAGTGCCAAGTATTTTTCAATTCTACGCCTTCGGCGTCGCCAAGTTTGTACACGCCTTTTCGTACTTCGGCGAGAACCAGATAAGGTCCTTCCCAGTTTGCGCGAAGTACTCCGTGGGACGGCCTTCGGGGTGCAAAGTCAGCCTTTCGGAGAACGAGGTCTCCCTTCTTGATTTCTTTTGGCCTGGCCCGTAAGTTTACAGCCGCGGCCACTCTTTGCTGAAAAGCTTTTCTTCTCAGCTCGGCTATTTCTCTGTGTTCGCCGACGAGGTCGAGCTTGGTTCTGAGGCCGAGGTCGTTTCCACCTTCATCAAATATTTGCACCCGTACTGATGGTCTGACTATCTCGACTGGGATAATGGCCTCTGTCCCGAAGACTAGTGAAAAGGGAGTTTCCCCTGTGGCCCTTCGGGGCGTCGTTCGGTAGCTCCACAATACGCTTTGGAGTTCTCCTGGCCATTTCCCTTTTGCTTCTCCCAGTCTCTTTTTCAGGCCATCTTTTATGGTCCTGTTCGATACTTCCACCTGCCTGTTACTTTGGGGGTGAGCTACTGGGGCGAAGTGCATCTTTATTCCGAGGTCGCTGATAAATTCTTGGAATCCTTTGTCTATGAATTGGGATCCATTATCAGCTACTAGTACCCTCGGTATGCCAAGTCTGCATACAATGTTCTTCCATACGAACTTCTGCACTTCTTTTGCCGAGATAGTTGCCAGCGGTTCTGCCTCGACCCATTTAGAGAAATAGTCCACTGCTACAACGCAGAATTTCACGCCTCCGGGTGCTGTGGGGAGTGGCCCAATAAGGTCTATACCCCAGACTGCGAACGGCCAAGGATAGTCAGCCGAACTTACCATTTCCGAGGGTGTCCTCTGGATTTTCGCGTGTCTCTGGCAGCTACCACATTTCCGGACGAACTGTCTTGCGTCCTTTCTCAGGGTAGGCCAGAAGTATCCTTGGCGAAGTATCACTGCTGCAAGGGCATCAGTTCCAATGTGTGAACCACACATGCCTTCGTGGACCTCTTCAAGGACCATTTCAGTATCCTCTTCATCCACGCATCTCTGCAGCGGATTCGCATATCCCTGTTGGTATAACTCTTCGCCAATCAGGAAGAATCTTCCGGAGCGTCTTCGCAGTCTTGCAGCATCGCCGGGGTCTTCGGGGAGCAAATTCTCTGCGAGGTATCTTTTTATTGGATCTTTCCATCCTGTTCCCGAGGTCGCTATGCTCAGCACTGAGATGCTCGGATGGTCTAGCACCTCGGTGTATGTTTTTGACTTTGCCAAGCAATCTGCCTCAGTGTTATTCCGCCGAGGTACATTTTCGATCCGTACGGCGTCAAACTCTTGGATGAGCTTTGCTACCAGCTCGTGGTATTTTGCCAAGATTGGGTCCTTCGCCCCATAATCTCCTGCCGTCTGCCGAACTACCAGCTGGGAATCGCTGTGAGCCTTTAAGTTTCTCACGCCGATCTTTCTGGCCAAGCGTAATCCCGCTATGAGGGCTTCATACTCAGCTACATTGTTGGTGACGTTGAAGCTGAACTTGATAGCCTTCGTTACCTCCAGGCCTTCGGGGCCCCTGATAATTACTCCAGCTCCCTGGTGTTCGGACCCCGAGGCTCCGTCTACGTGCAAGGTCCATTCTGGCTCACCCTCTTTTGGATCTGAATGGCTCTCCTCAGTGGTGGGTATTTCGGCGATAAAATCTGCCAGTGCTTGAGCTTTTATGGCCTTCCGAGGCTCATACGTGATTTCGTGTTCGCCCAGCTCTATGCACCACTTGGAGAGCCTTCCCGAATGATCAACTCTCTTCATGACATCCCGTAGCGGCAGACTACTTCGGACGATGATGGGGTGAGCCTGAAAGTATGGTCGCAGCCTTCTCCCTGCAAGCACCAAGGCGTATATAGCTTTTTGAAGCAAAGGGTACCTGACTTCGGCGCCATGCAGGGACTTGCTGACATAGTAGACCGGCCATTGCTTTGGCCCTTCTTCTTTCACAAGGACCGAGCTCACAGCTTTTTCTGTGACGGCGAGGTACAGTACGAGGGGCTCTCCCTCCCGAGGTTGTTGCAGAGTCGGCAGGCTGGCCAAGTAGACTTTGAGTTCTTCCCAGGCTTTTTGGCAATCTTCATCCCAAGGATGATCATTTCTTCCGAGGTTGCCTTCCATTTTTGCTGCCTTTGTGAGGACTTTGAAGAAAGGTCGACACCTATCTCCGTACCTGGAAATAAATCTGCTCAGAGAGGTTATTCTTCCGGTGAGTCTCTGCACGTCTTTGACTGTGGCAGGAGTTCGGAACTCAAGCAGAGCCTTAATCTTCTCGGGGCTAGCATCGATGCCTCTTTTGGATACCATGTACCCAAGGAATTTTCCCGAGGTCACCCCGAAGATGCACTTCTTAGGATTAAGGCGGATCCCGAAGGCTCTAAGCTTTTGGAAGGTTTCCTCTAAATCTGCAACGTGGTAGCCAGGCAGCTTGCTCTTGACTATCATATCATCAACATACACCTCCATGTTTCTCCCCATTTGGTCTTTGAAGACCTTGTTCATCAGCCTCTGGTAGATGGCTCCTGCATTTTGGAGCCCGAAGGGCATCCTGATATAGCAATATGTTCCTCCCTCGGTGATGAAGGCAGTCTTCTCTTCATCTTCGGGGTCCATCCTTATTTGATGGTAGCCACTGAAGGCGTTTAGGAAACTAAGGAGCCCATATTCAGCAGTTGAATCTACCAGTTGATCTATTGGCGGCAGAGGGTATGAGTCTTTCGGGCAAGCATCGTTCAAATTTCTGAAATCGATGCACATCCAGAGTTTGCTGCTACCTTCTTTTGTGGCGATGATCACGTTGCTTAACCATTCGGGGTACTTCACTTCCTTGATAGCTTCAGCATCTAGGAGACGCTGGACTTCGGTTTTGACAAAGTTGCTTTTGTGGGCTGAGATGCTCCGTTTCTTTTTCCGGACAGGTTTTGCTTCCGGGCTTACTTTGAGGCTATGCTGTATTATGCCAGGGTTTACTCCTGGCATATCTTTCGGCGAGTAGGCAAACAGATCTTTATTTTCCAGCAGAAAGGATACAAGTTTTTCCTTGTCACCTTCGGCCAAGCTCTTCCCTATTCGGGTAGATTGTCCTGGGACAAGCTCTACTGCTTCCGTTTCTGCTTTGGCGAGATCTTCTTCTTTGCCTTTTTCTAGCGCCTTTGCCTCCATCGTTTGCGCGAGGTTGCTCGCCGGAGCCTTTCGTGCTTTCACAAACACCTTTCTTACCTCGGCCTGGTCTATGAAGATCTCTGCATCTCCATCCTTGGTGGCGAATGTGACAGTCAAGTACTTCACATCAGGGCGAATGTGCAGGTTTCCCTGTGTCTGCCTTCCAAGGATGGCGTTGTACGAGGACGGGACGTCCATGACGATGAACCTCGCCATTGTGGAGGCGTACAACTCAGCTGCTCCGTCTACCGAAGTCCCTCTCATCATCAGTGGGAGGTCGATCCATCCGAGGACGGGTAGTTCGGATGGCCCAACGCCGAAGGTGGGCGTAGTGACAGGTTTAAGTTCGCTGCTGGAGATGCCCAAGCTCGGCAGTAAGTGCGAGAATAGGACGTCAGCATTTGAGCCATCATCAAGCAACACTCTCTTGACGTCCCAGTTCCCTATTCTCGCCATGATCAGCAGCGGATCGTCGTGGGGGAAGACGACGGTGGAGCTATCTTTGCGAGCCAGTTTCTTTGATGGACTTTGATACTCCATGACTGCAATTTCTCTGGCTTTCCGCTTTCTTTCCGAGGATGGGAGCCCCGTGGTGATGGTTTGGATAACCCCTGCTAGAGGTGGAGGGCGCCTTTTTGGACTTCGGTTTCTCCGCCTGTCGGAGTCATAGTCCTCATCTTCGGCCCTTTCTTCCTCCACTTTTCTGCCTTTCGGGGATGGCATCCGCAGGTATTTCCGAAGTTGGCCCTGCTTTATCAGCGACTCTATGTACTTCTTCAGCTGGAAGCAATCTTCGGTGTCATGACCGTGGTCGCGATGAAACTGGCAGAACTTCTTGTCATTCTTTTTGTTATCGGCGGCCATGGCCCTTGGCCGCCGAATCTGCGTCCCTTGCCTTTCCAGCGCCATGAGAATGTTGCTCCGTGTAGTGCTCAATGGTGTGAAACTTTGGGGTTTCCTTCCCCGCATCCTCCGAGGTCGTCCTGCTTGTTCGGTCGGATGCCGAGCTTGCTGATTGGACCCATCGGCGCGGTGGTGATCGGGCTTCGGCCCTGCCATTCTTAGTTCCTCGGCGGTCATGTGCTGTTCTGCCCTTCGGTAAAATTCTCTGAGGGTCTCCGGGGGGTCCTTTGAGAACTCGTAGAATAGCTGTGAGTCTCGCCGAAGGCCCCGTGTCATGGCAAGAATGCGGATTTCGGGCCGGAAGTCTGGGACGCTCAGAGCTTCCCTATTGAATCTTTCGACATAGTCTCGGATGGTTTCTCCGTTCCTCTGCTCTATGTCGAACATCTGGACAGGCATCTTCGCAGTAGGTCTGCTCCCAATGAACTGCTGGGTGAAGGCTGTGGACAACTCCTGGAACTCAGTAATGGTCCCTGGGGGCAGTGAATTGTACGAAGCAGTTGCTGGCCCTGTGAGGGTGACTTCGAAGCACTTGCACATGGTAGCGTCATCAGCACCGTGCATTATCATGCTCCGTCTGTACTTCGTCAGGTGGGCCTGCGGATCAGTACGACCATCATAAATTTCCAACCGAGGTACTCTGAACTCGCCTGGCATGGCTGCCTTAACGACGGCCTGAGTGAAAGGGGAGTCACCTTCGCAGGATGTTCCCGAGGGTCTGGCCCAAACGGATTTTCTGGCCACTTGTTTTTCCACTCTGTCCAGCCGTGCTAGTATCTTCTCCATGAGCACTGTGGCGCTAGGGCCTTCTTCAGGGAATGAAGATCGTCGGCGCCTCTTCGGGGGGCGAGTTCGGCGCTGAGGGGACAAGGACCTCGCCTCAGGCGACGAACTGCTTCGCTGTGAGACTCTCAGTCGCTTGGACCTGGTTTGTCCCACAGAACGTTTCCCGAGGGCTATAATTTCTGTGGATGATTCTTCGCGAGGGTCTCCACTCCCCAAACTGCGATGTGTAGACTTGGGACTCCTCTCCCGAGGGCGTGTCACTGAGGGGGGTCTCTGGGCCTGTGCTTGCTGCGGCCACCTTCGGCCGATCTGCTGTGTCACTTCAGACACGACCGAACGCTGAAAGTCCCTCAAGAAACTCATGGTGACTACCAGAGGGCGGTCTTCCTCGGGCGCAGAAGTCCCTGGGAGTGTTTGCTTAGCAACCGGTTGTATCTCAGGCGCAGACGGGGACCTCGGGAGTCCCTTGTCCTTAGAACGCCGAGTCTTAACGACGGCGATCTCAGAGCGGGTTCCCACAGACGGCGCCAAATGATGGCCGGGGGCCTCATCGTTTATAGTCATGGTGACTGGTGGAGAGACTTCTGGGAGGAAGAACGCCTGGTGGATTGGACAGCCCAAAGGAGAGTGCCTGAAAGCTCAGAAACAAAAGGTTAGGAGGCCCCCGAAGTGTTTTTCCGGGGGGAGCCTCCGACGCCCAAGTCAGTGGTGGCCGAGAGAAAGGCAGAAAAAATAGCACAAAGGGCTGATGAGTTTTGCCTGGTAATGGGAGCCGTATTTCGCCAGCTAACCAACCTCTTGTCTGGTACTAACTCCTGGTATTTATAAGAGTGCCTAGCCCGTTCAGATCACGACACGTGTTCGGTCGGACGTTCCTGACTTTCTGGGCATAGGAGACAGATAGTAGGTTACCTTGAGCCATGTGCTGAGACGGGCCATGATGTGATTTTGATGGCGTCAGCGTGGCAGAGCGCCTTTTGAGGCGGATTGTGGCGTCTGTGATTGGATGTGTCAGAGGCTTCCTTAAATGCTTCCATAAATCTCCTGCCGTACTCCCGAGGTCCCTGGGTGAGGTCGTCCTTTGGTACGGACAGAGCCTCTTCGGGAAACAAGCCCTGAGCTCGGGGGTTCCCAGCTTCAGGGAGTTCCGCCTTCGGGGATATCGTGTTCGGCTCGCTATGTTTGGTGCCGCTTTTCCGAAGGCGATCTGTTCACAACCCTGGGGGGGCGAGTAGTGTCCTGACGTGCTGGGCTCGGAGCTCTTCGGCTATCGAGGCGATAGCGTTTGGCTATCAGATGGGTTTCTGGCTCTAAGAGCCAAACAGTTTGTGGGTGGCAGCGGAATTTAACCAAAACCCTCGAAGAGATCCAAGTTCTCCAGGAAAAGGGGTGAAACGGGGTAAACCGGGTGTTCAAAAATTTTCATACCTAATTTTCGGTTGAGATCTCTCACTCAACTGTAGAGTCGAATCACAAAACCTGAACAGTTGACGTGTTCAAGCTCTCTATGGTATCCACACGAGCCTCTCGGGATCACCACGCTTCCACCATGTCCCGGCAGATGCGTTTCTCTTGCGCTCGCAGTGCTAGCTTGCGTCCTCCAAGGAATTGCAAGAGAAGAGTGTGGCTGTCCTTTTGGGAGGCTAGGGCAAGAAGACCTACGAATTTCTCACTAGAAGTTGTATTTATAGTGAGACTCAACTTCCAGGCCTAATGGGTTTCAAAGCCCTAATCCAATTAGGATTTAATTTCGGGCTTAATAATGGCTCAACTTTTTGGCCCATTATTAATACGAAATTAAAGTGAAACCATAACCCAAATAATTAGCCCATGCACTCTAATGATCCAAATAGCTCTATGTGTGCGACCCAATAGGCTCTTGCCACGTTGGCAATGATCATAAATCACATTTATGATCATAAGCAATGAGCGGTGTCTAGCAACACATCATTGCTACCCAAGTGACAAGATTGTCGATGATTCGACTAAACCTTTATGATCATCACCGATATATGCCATTGTCCCTTTGTCCAAGATATCAAGACTAAGCATGAGACATGGAATGTGTCACTCTCGTATAGCCCAATCTTTGGTTTCTTGATTACTGAGTAGACCAACTTAAACTGATGACATTGATATCATATATCAACTCATCCGAGCATGGCCATGCATTTTCTAAGTCTCACTTTATCAAGGGGCCCGAAGATATCACTCCCGTTACATAGGAGGGACAAATCCCATCTTGATCATACAAATCCCTCCGCATGATATGTGACATACCCAATGACCTCCTTCAAGTTCACTCAGTTACGAGCAACAAAGGAAAGTATCAAAGTATGTGACTCACATGTAGGGAACCTTGATGATCTTAGGTCGAAGGACTACATATACCATGATCACTATGAGAATCACTTATGACACTCATATAACGATCCATGTAGTGTTCTCATGGTGGGTCGGTCCAGTACACAAGTTCTCCAACTTGTACCCATATGTAGACTACATATCTCATATTAGTCTCCACATATGCTAGTCGTTATGTATTATTGCAACACGCTCCACAATAATACTAGACCAGGGACGTTTAAGAATATCATTATTCTAGGGTTACAATTATGTTTGTTAAGTTACGCAGAAACAAAACAACAAACATAATTGCTGGATTAATGCCTTAATAAAATATCATGACTCAATGTGCAAAAATACAATCATCTCATGATTGGCTTTTGGGCACAACACTAACAATCTCCCACTTGCACTAAAAGCCAATCATCCATGTATCTAATACCGATGGACCTAGAATGGCTATCATGCTTCTGCTGCGTAAGGGGCTTTGTCAGTGGATCAGCAATGTTGCTGTCTGTCGAAGTCCTGCATATCCTTACATCACCCCTCTCGATGATCTCCCTGATGAGATGATAGCGTCGGAGTATGTGTTTGGATTGCTGGTGAGATCGAGGTTCCTTAGCCTGTGCGATTGCTCCATTGTTGTCACAATAGAGCTCTATCGGGTCGGTAATGCTTGGAACCACTCCAAGTTCAGTGATGAACTTCTTGATCCAAACTGCCTCCTTCGCAGCATCAGAGGCGGCAATGTACTCAGATTCTGTTGTAGAGTCAGCTACTGTCTCTTGCTTTGAACTCTTCCAGCTCACAGCACCACCACCAATACAAAACACATAACCAGATTGCGATCTAAAATCATCCTTATCGGATTGGAAGCTTGCATCGGTGTAACCCCTTACAACGAGCTCATCTTCACCTCCAAAGACCAAGAATGCATCCTTAGTCCTTCGTAAGTACTTAAGGATGTTCTTAATAGCTGTCCAGTGACTTTCACCGGGGTTCGATTGGTACCTACTCGTCATGCTCAAAGCATATGAGACATCGGGACGAGTACATATCATGGCATACATGATAGATCCAATTGCTGAGGCATATGGAATCTTACTCATGCGCTCTCTCTCCTCGGGTGTACTCGGACACTGAGATCTAGAAAGAGTGATACCATGTGACATGGGCAAGAATCCTTTCTTGGAATCTTGCATGCTAAACCTCTTTAGCACCTTGTCAATATATGTACTTTGACTTAGGCCAAGAAGCTTTCTAGATCTATCTTTATAGATCCTGATGCCTAACACATAGGCTGCTTCACCCAAGTCCTTCATAGAAAAACATTTCCTTAGCCAAGTCTTCACAAATTGTAGCTCAGGAATGTCATTCCCGATGAGTAGTATGTCATCTACATACAACACCAAGAAGACAATAGCGCTCCCACTAACCTTCTTGTAGACACAAGGTTCATCTTCATTTTTGATAAAACCAAACTCTTTGATTGCATCATCAAAACGAAGATTCCAACTTCGAGAAGCTTGCTTCAGTCCATAAATGGACCTTTGCAACTTGCACACTTTATTGGCATTCTCAGGAGTGACAAAACCCTCAGGTTGTGTCATGTACACATCCTCAAGTAGCTTTCCGTTTAGGAACGTAGTTTTGACATCCATTTGCCATATCTCATAATCATAGTGTGCAACAACAGAAAACAAAATTTTGATGGATTTAAGCATAGCAACTGGTGAAAAAGTTTCATCATAGTCAATACCATGAATTTGCTTGAAACCTTTTGCAACCAATCGTCCCTTAAAGGTAATCACATTACCATCCATGTCAGTTTTCTTCTTGAAAACCCATTTGCACCCTATGGGTTTTACCCCTTCAGGTGGGTCAACCAAAGTCCATACTTGGTTTTCATACATGGATTCCATCTCAGATTTCATGGCCACTAGCCACTTCTCAGAGTCAGGCCCCGACATAGCTTGTTGGTAGGTTGTGGGCTCATCCTGATCCATGAGCATCACATCACCAGTGTGAGTCATGAGAAATCCATATCTCTCAGGCTCATGCCGAATCCTACCAGACCTACGTGGGCTCTGTGCTACAGGAACAGACTCTTGAACCACAACATCTTGTGGTATCTGTTCAGGTTCCATTTCAGGTTCGATGTCTCCTTGTTGTTCTTGAATTTCTTCAAGTTCTACTTTCCTCCCACTAGTTCTTTTAGAGATAAACTCTTTCTCTAAAAAGACACCAGTTCGAGCAACAAACACTTTTTGCTCAGAAGGATTGTAGAAATAGTAACCCTTTGTTTCTTTGGGATACCCAACAAAAAGGCATTTTTGAGATTTGGGCCCTAGTTTGTCAGAGGATTGACATTTCACATAAGTGTCACAGCCCCAAATCTTCATAAAAGACAAATTGGGATGCCTCCCACTCCATATCTCATATGGTGTCTTTTGAACCGATTTAGATGGAACTCGATTTAGATGGAACTCGGTTTAGTGTAAAAGCGGCTGTCTCTAGAGCATGTCCCCAAAAGGAGTTTGGAAGGTCAGCTTGACTCATCATAGAGCGAACCATGTCTAACAAAGTTCGATTTCTCCTTTCAGATACACCATTCCATTGAGGTGTACCTGGTGGAGTGAGTTGTGATACTATACCACACTCCTTCAAATAGTCAAGGAATTCTCGATCCAAGTACTCTCCACCTCGATCTGATCGAAGCACTTTGATACTCTTCTCGAGTTGATTTTCTACTTCATTCTTGAATTCTTTGAACTTTTCAAAGGATTCTGACTTGTGTCTCATAAGATACACATAGCCATATCTGCTAAAGTCATCAGTGAAAGTAATGAAGTATTGGAAACCTCCTCTAGCTTGTGTAGACATAGGGCCACATACATCACTATGTATGAGTCCTAGTAAGTCATTAGCCCTTTCACTTTGCCCTGTGAATGGGGCTTTGGTCATCTTGCCCAACAAACATGACTCACATGTCTCATATGATTCAAAATCAAATGAGTCCAAGAGTCCATCCTTATGGAGCTTGGATATGCGGGTCTCATTTATATGGCCCAAGCGACAGTGCCAGAGATAGGTCGGGTTTGAATCATTTAATCTGACCTTCTTGGTATTCACATTATAGATTGGATCTTCGAGGTCTAGAACATACAACCCATTGCTAAGTTGAGCACTACCATAAAAGATTTCATTCAAATAAATAGAACAACATTTGTCCTTTATTATAAATGAAAAACCTTTCTTGTCCAAACAAGAAACAGAAATCAAATTTCTACTAATAGTAGGCACAAAGTAGCAGTTGTCTAATTCTAAAACTAATCCACTAGGTAAAGTGAGAACATAAGTCCCTACGGCTAAGGCAGCAACCCTTGCTCCATTTCCAACACGTAGGTCCACTTCACCTCGGGCCAATCTTCTACTTCTACTTAGATCCTGCACATTTGCACAAATGTGAGATCCACATCCAGTATCCAATACCCAAGATGAGGAAGTAGAAAAGTTAGCCTCTATAACAAAAATACCTGAAGTGGAAGTCTTACTTCCCTTTTCCTTAGCAAGTTCTTCAAGATAGAGCTTGCAGTTGCGCTTCCAGTGTCCAGGTTGCTTACAATGGAAGCACTCCCCTTCCTTTGCCACACCACCCTTTGGTTTCAGTGCAGCTGAAGAAGAATTAGCATTGGACTTTCCATTAGCTTTATCCTTCTTCTTGTTGGCTTTTCCCTTTCCCTTGCCCTTTTGAACCATCAAAATGGGCTTAGCCTTCTTAAGGTTTTGCTCAGCAGTTCTCAACATGTTGAGCAATTCAGGGAGGGACTTGTCAAGGTCGTTCATGTTATAGTTCATGACGAACTGACTGTAGCTTTCAGGCAACGATTGCAAGACTACATCAATAGCCAACTCTTTCTGAAGAGCAAATCCCAAATTCTCAAGATTCTCAATGTACCCAATCATCTTGAGCACATGAGGACCCACGGGACTTCCCTCAGACATCTTGCACTGAAACAATGCCTTAGAGGTCTCAAACCTCTCATGCCTAGCTTGCTCTTGGAAAAGCATTTTGAGATGTTCGATCATATCGAACGCCCCCATGTTCTCATGTTGCTTCTGAAGCTCAGATTCCATGGTAATAAGCATGAGGCATGCAACATCCAAAGCATCATCAGAATGCCTCTTGTGAGCATCCCTTTCAGCTCTTGGAGCAGTGGCAGCAGGCTCATTCGGAATGGGCTGCTCTAGGACATAAGCCTTTCTCTCTTGCTTGAGGACTATCCTCAAGTTTCGGTACCATTTGAGAAAGTTGGTCCCATTCAGTTTTTCCTTCTCAAGGATCGATCGCAACGAAAGTGTCGATGTGTTTTGTGCCATGGTTATCTACAACAGTAAATATGCAGTGTAAGAGTCATGTATTTTAATTCATTTAATAAGGACTTTTATTAAACGATACTCCCACTATTTTCCTCAAAATAATAACCCTCGATATTATTTCGGAACACCTCGGCGCTAAGGTATTCTAGTGGGCCAAGATCCATATTTGACCACAACCTGAGTCAGCTTTGGCTTTTCTCTCAAGTTACAGCTATTTAGGTAGGCAACTCCTTGCCAATTGCATCTTATGCAACTCTTGGATAGTTGGGTGAACAACACTTGTCCAAGCTCATCTCATGAACTTAAGCCCAACTCTATGCCTCTAAGTCCCTAATCCTATTAGGATGACTTAGTTAAGTCGAACCCAAAGTTAGCAAGTTTGGATATCACTATTATCCCATCGCGCCTTACCAAGATGAACATAGGTGCTTTGCTTTGGCAAACCCACCTAATGTTGATCAAAGTCTTGACGAGTGCCAACATTTGGAAGGCATCACATTTAATGACTTAATATTTGTTTGAGGGATTTTTCTTTTGATCTCACCAATTTGTTATCTCCGGTTGTCTTATACATGCATCACATACAAATATAAAACATGCATCTCATGCTTACAAGAAAGTAAACGTGACATGGTTATAGCCCAAACTATGCGATATTCTCAAGCCAATGAGAATATCATAAAAGCCTAAGAAAAGAAAAGGGTCTTCACAAGCTCCTTCTCTTCCTTTCTTGGTTGCCCTTTTGTTGTCACCTCCTTGGACATACCACCTTGGATGATCCTTGGACATACCACCTTGGATGATCCCATAATGTACCATTACATCAATAATAGAAACCTCGAGTTACATTCGAGGGGAGTAAGGTGAGAAGAGAATGTACAATGAGAGTGATAAGAAAAGGCACGACTCGCAGGCCGTATTTACAAGTACAACCAATCAAGGGCTATAACCATGCACCATGCTTCAAACACCAATCAGCATATCATGTCAAATCTCATTCAACAAAAGATGCATGCCAATTTTCGCGCGTTGATTAACCAGTTTTTATTTATGTGGCGCTTCGCATACGGCGGTCCCGCTGGCCGGTCAGCGGGCGGTGGTTCCGCTGACCGGTCAGCGGACGGGGTCAAGGGGAGCCGCCCTTGCGGGGGGCGTGGGGGGCAGCGCCCCCCGGCGCAAAAAATTGTCTTACAATTGCTTAGCCCGAAATCTTCTATTTCGAGCAAGTAGGCACCCGAGACTCCTCCATTCGAGCCACCAAAAATACCTTACTTTCGGTGCCCGAACAGGCCGAATCCGAACAAAGCTAGGGTTTTTGCAACTATTGCAAGAATCCTAATCCATATAGGTATCTCATACCATTCAATTTCGGGTTAATCTCATTAACCAATTAGTGTCGTTTCTTCATATATGTCATATGTTCATTACGAGTTCCGGTTTCATGCATCATGAATCAATCTAATTAATCATGGCCGAAAAGCAACCGAACACATAACATCATGCGATTCAACACTCAATCCCGATTTAGGGTTTCACCAGTAGCTCTGATACCACTGTTGGGTTTCGGGAGCCAAACAGTGCAGCGGAATTTAACCGAAACCCTCCAGGATCCAAGTGAAACGGGGTAAACCGGGTGTTCGAAAATTTTCATACCTAATTTTCGGTTGAGATCTCTCACTCAACTGTAGAGTCGAATCACAAAACCTGAACAGTTGACGTGTTCAAGCTCTCTATGGTATCCACACGAGCCTCTCGGGATCACCACGCTTCCACCGCGTCCCGGCAGATGCGTTTCTCTTGCGCTCGCAGTGCTAGCTTGCGTCCTCCAAGGAATTGCAAGAGAAGAGTGCGGCTGTCCTTTTGGGAGGCTAGGGCAAGGAGACCTGTGAATTTCTCACTAAGAAGTTGTATTTATAGTGAGACTCAACTTCCAGGCCTAATGGGTTTCAAAGCCCTAATCCAATTAGGCTTTAATTTCGGGCTTAATAATGGCTCAACTATTGGGCCCATTATTAATACGAAATTATTGTGAAACCAATAACCCAAATTAATTAGCCCATGCACTCTAATGATCCAAATAGCTCTATGTGTGCGACCCAATAGGCTCTTACCACGTTGGCAATGATCATAAATCACATTTATGATCATAAGCAATGAGCGGTGTCTAGCAACACATCATTGCTACCCAAGTGACAAGATTGTCGATGATTCGACTAAACCTTTATGATCATCACCGATATATGCCATTGTCCCTTTGTCCAAGATATCAAGACTAAGCACGAGACATGGAATGTGTCACTCTCGTATAGCCCAATCTTTGGTTTCTTGATTACCGAGTAGACCAACTTAAACTGATGACATTGAAATCATATATCAACTCATCCGAGCATAGCCATGCATTTTCTAAGTCTCACTTTATCAATGGGCCCGAAGATATCACTCCTGTTACATAGGAGGGACAAATCCCATCTTGATCATACAAATCCCTCCGCATGATATGTGACATACCCAATGACCTCCTTCCAGTTCACTCAGTTACGAGCAACAAAGAAAAGTATCAAAGCATGTGACTCACATGTAGGGAACCTTAATGATCTTAGGTCGAAGGACTACATATACCATGATCACTATGAGAATCACTTATGACACTCAAAAAATGATCCATGTAGTGTTCTCATGGTGGGTCGGTCCAGTACACAAGTTCTCCAACTTGTACCCATACGTAGACTACATATCTCATGTTATTCTCCACATATGCTAGTCGTTATGTATTATTGCAACCCGTTCCACAATAATACTAGACCAGGGACGTTTAAGAATATCATTATTCTAGGGTTACGATTATGTTTGTTAAGTTATGCAGAAATAGAACAACAAACATAATTGCTGGATTAATGCGTTAATAAAATATCATGACTCAATGTGCAAAAATACAATCATCTCATGATTGGCTTTTGTGCACAACACTAAGACAAATATTGCTTTGTCATACTCAATTATTTCAATAATTGTGATGCTCATCGGCATCTTCACTGTACGACATAGTGAGGCTGGGAGGGACTTCCGGTGAAGGAGGAATGCCTGAACAAGAGACTCCCAAGGAGAGATTGCCTGAAACAGTCAAAGAATAAATGTTAGGAGGTCATCGGAGTATCTTTTCGGGGAAGAGCCTCCGATGCCCAAGTTAGTATTTTGAGAGACGGAAAGTAGTAGGAATATGAAGAAATGTATCCCCCCTACTGGGGCCATTTCCTATATATATATTGGAGCGTGTGAATGAATAAATCTGCCTAATATAACCCGCTCAGATTACGACACGTGTTCGGTCGGATGCAACCTGTACCTTTGGGTGTGGGGGCCTCTAGCCGGTTGTAGGCCGTTCTGGCCAAAGGTCAAGGCCAGGGTAGGTATGCGTGATAGGACGTGTGCGGCGATGGAGTGTCAAAGCATGTATGAGGGTGGCGTGTTGTGTATGAGGGCGGCATGTCAGAGGCTCCTTAATTATTTTTGCCATACTACTGAGTTCCCTTCGGTAGAACAGAGCTCTTCGGAACAGGAAGGCTTTCTTCTGAGATCATTTCAGTAATTCGGGAATCCCCTCGCCAAGGGTGGTTCCCCTCAGGGACATTCTTCCCTACCGAAGGTGGTGGGTCTTTCTCTTCCGAAGCCGGTTTGATCACCTTACCGAGGATGGCGATGCACCGTATTCCTGAGGTCAGTATGTCGTTTCCAAGGGTGATGATGGATCGCCGAGGTTGGATGTTCAAGGTGTCAAACCCTCTTTTTCGAGGTTGGTGCTCGCATTCTTTATGGGTGGCGCTCGACTTTCGGACGGTGGTGCTTTGCCTGAGCTTATGGGTTTAAAGGGCGATAGCACTTCGGCTATCACATGCCCCCTCTCGGAAAGTCAAAGTGGAGACTTCGGATTGTAGAATCTCTGGGGGCACCTTACAGGAGTCAGAGTGGGACATCGTATAAGGGGACACTTCACCACCCGAAGGCGTGCCTCTCTAGCCGAGGTGTCATTACCTGCCCTCTGGTCAGTCCCTTTATGTTCTCGAGGTGTGCGCTCTATTCATTTTTACTTTTTTTTTGTAGGTTAGTGGAGCGTCACGTATCATAACCAGGAGTGTCAGTTTGGATTGGCGTGCCTGGTTGTTCGTGGTGTCAGAAAGCGTGTCCTTGTTCCACGTGTTGCATGACATGTGGCACGCGATGATTAGGGGTAGTCGCGTCGGTTACACCAGCTGCGTCTTTTCACCTTCAAGGGATAATTATGGCAACGATTCACCTTCACAGGGTAGTTATGATGACAATTTGGTTACCCTTCTTCGGTCTATATAAACCCTCCTTCCCCTCATGGCCCTCATTTGCTTTCCTTTACCTCTGTCTTGTTCTCATCTGTCTTCGAGCTCTTCCTTCTCTTTTTGCGGTGGTGTAAGCGGCGGAGCAATTTCCGGCAACCATTTACGATGGCGTCTTCTAATCCTGACTTTGGCAAATATTTTGGTGGGTTTTTCTTCTAGGGGTCCTTTGGTCGTTTCGGTTTCTATTTTTTCTAGTCCCTAAAGCTTTTTTCTTTTTTCTCGAAGTCCTTCGACTTTTTTTTTCCTAAGTCATTTTCTTTTGCCAAGCATGTCTTCCCCTGTCCCCCTTATGTCTGTCCAGACCATTCCCGAGAGCTGGCAGCCTCTTATGCCTCACCCCTGTTGCTCCACTTCGGAAAAATTAGTGAAGTGGACAACTAAATTCTTTCTTCCCTCCTATGCCACTACCAGGCTGCCCCATCCTGGCCACTTCAGCTTCCTGAACAAAGCTGATGAGGTTACTATTTTTTGGGCACAACTGAAGGCCGGACTTCTATTACCTCCGCCGAAGATGATTTGTGACTTTTGCCAATTCCATGGCATAGCCGTGAATTAGGTTCCACCCAACTCTTACTATTACTTCAACGCTTTTCTTTGTATGTGTGGGGTTTTCAAGCTAGAACCCCACTTCATCATTTTCACGTAGAACTATAAGCTCTATCCGCTCCTGAAGGGCGGCTTCTATTTCATGCTGCCTCGGGGATCTGGGAGCAAAAAATGTATGTTCACCTTCGGTACTAGAGATAGTTGGCGAGGGTGGCAAAGGAAGTTCTTCTTCCTGAAGGTGGCAGAGGCATGGTCGAAGATGCCGACTAGGTAAGCCCGGGGGAAGGTGGAGATGGACATCGTTGATCCCAAGAAGTTGCTAACTCCTGAGTTGGCAGCGAGGTTTGAGGACTTCGACAGCCGTATCTGAGCTGTTGCCGACTGGGATGCCAAGGTCCCACCGTGCTCTTTGTATCCCTTACCCATCAAGTGGAACCTTATGACCGAGGAGGTTCTTCGGGAGCTGGGGGTGCTCTAATGGGTTTCAGGAGCCAAACAGCCCAGCGGAATTTAACCGAAACCCTTCAGGATCCAACTGAAACGGGGTAAACCGGGTGTTCAAAAATTTTCATACCAAATTTTTGGTTGAGATCTCTCACTCAACTGTAGAGTCGAATCACAAAACCTGAACAGTTGACGTGTTCAGGCTCTTTAAGGTATCCACACGAGCCTCTCGGGATCACCATGCTTCCACCACGTCCCGGCAGATGCATTTCTCTTGCACTCTTAGTGCTAGCTTGCGTCCTCCAAGGAATTGCAAGAGAAGAGTACGGTTGTCCTTTTGCGAGCCTAGGGCAAGGAGACCTACGAAATTCTCACTAGAAGTTGTATTTATAGTGAGACTCAACTTCCAGGCCTAATGGGTTTCAAAGCCCTAATCCAATTAGGATTTAATTTCGGGCTTAATAATGGCTCAACTCTTTGGCCCATTATTAATATGAAATTAAAGTGAAACCATAACCCAAATAATTAGCCCATGCACTCTAATGATCCAAATAGCTCTATGTGTGCGACCCAATAGGCTCTTACCATGTTGGCAATGATCATAAATCACATTTATGATCATAAGCAATGAGCGGTGTCTAGCAACACATCATTGCTACCCAAGTGACAAGATTGTCGATGATTCGACTAAACCTTTATGATCATCACCGATATATGCCATTGTCCCTTTGTCCAAGATATCAAGACTAAGCACGAGACATGGAATGTGTCACTCTCGTATAGCCCAATCTTTGGTTTCTTGATTACCGAGTAGACCAACTTAAACTGATGACATTGATATCATATATCAACTCATCCGAGCATGGCCATGCATTTTTCTAAGTCTCACTTTATCAAGGGGCCCGAAGATATCACTCCCGTTACATAGGAGGGACAAATCCCATCTTGATCATACAAATCCCTCCGCATGATATGTGACATACCCAATGACCTCCTTCAAGTTCACTCAGTTACGAGCAACAAAAGAAAAGTATCAAAGTATGTGACTCACATGTAGGGAACCTTGATGATCTTAGGTCGAAGGACTACATATACCATGATCACTATGAGAATCACTTATGACACTCATATAACGATCCATGTAGTGTTCTCATGGTGGGTCGGTCCAGTACACAAGTTCTCCAACTTGTACCCATATGTAGACTACATATCTCATATTAGTCTCCACATATGCTAGTCGTTATGTATTATTGCAACCCGCTCCACAATAATACTAGACCAGGGACGTTTAAGAATATCATTATTCTAGGGTTACAATTATGTTTATTACGTTACGCAGAAACAAAACAACAAACATAATTGCTGGATTAATGCCTTAATAAAATATCATGACTCAATGTGCAAAAAATACAATCATCTCATGATTGGCTTTTTGGGCACAACACTAACAATCTCCCACTTGCACTAAAAGCCAATCATCCATGTATCTAATACCGATGGACCTAGAATGGCTATCATGCTTCTGCTGCGTAAGGGGCTTTGTCAGTGGATCAGCAATGTTGCTGTCTGTCGAAGTCCTGCATATCCTTACATCACCCCTCTCGATGATCTCCCTGATGAGATGATAGCGTCGGAGTATGTGTTTGGATCGCTGGTGAGATCGAGGTTCCTTAGCCTGTGCGATTGCTCCATTGTTGTCACAATAGAGCTCTATCGGGTCGGCAATGCTTGGAACCACTCCAAGTTCAGTGATGAACTTCTTGATCCAAACTGCCTCCTTTGCAGCATCAGAGGCGGCAATGTACTCAGATTCTGTTGTAGAGTCAGCTACTGTCTCTTGCTTTGAACTCTTCCAGCTCACAGCACCACCACCAATACAAAACACATAACCAGATTGCGATCTAAAATCATCCTTATCGGATTGGAAGCTTACATCGGTGTAACCCCTTACAACGAGCTCATCTTCACCTCCAAAGACCAAGAATGCATCCTTAGTCCTTCGTAAGTACTTAAGGATGTTCTTAACAGCTGTCCAGTGACTCTCACCGGGGTTCGATTGGTACCTACTCGTCATGCTCAAAGCATATGAGACATCGGGACGAGTACATATCATGGCATACATGATAGATCCAATTGCTGAGGCATATGGAATCTTACTCATGCGCTCTCTCTCCTCGGTTGTACTCGGACACTGAGATCTAGAAAGAGTGATACCATGTGACATGGGCAAGAATCCTTTCTTGGAATCTTGCATGCTAAACCTCTTTAGCACCTTGTCAATATATGTACTTTGACTTAGGCCAAGAAGCTTTCTAGATCTATCTCTATAGATCCTGATGCCTAACACATAGGCTGCTTCACCCAAGTCCTTCATAGAGAAACATTTCCCTAGCCAAGTCTTCACAGACTGTAGCTCAGGAATGTCATTCCCGATGAGTAGTATGTCATCTACATACAACACCAAGAAGACAATAGCGCTCCCACTAACCTTCTTGTAGACACAAGGTTCATCTTCATTTTTGATAAAACCAAACTCTTTGATTGCTTCATCAAAATGAAGATTCCAACTTCGAGAAGCTTGCTTCAGTCCATAAATGGACCTTTGCAACTTGCACACTTTATTGGCATTCTCAGGAGTGACAAAACCCTCAGGTTGTGTCATGTACACATCCTCAAGTAGCTTTCCATTTAGGAATGCAGTTTTGACATCCATTTGCCATATCTCATAATCATAGTGTGCAGCAATAGCAAACAAAATTTGGATGGATTTAAGCATAGCAACTGGTGAAAAAGTTTCATCATAGTCAATACCATGAATTTGCTTGAAACCTTTTGCAACCAATCGTCCCTTAAAGGTAATCACATTACCATCCATGTCAGTTTTCTTCTTGAAAACCCATTTGCACCCTATGGGTTTTACCCCTTCAGGTGGGTCAACCAAAGTCCATACTTGGTTTTCATACATGGATTCCATCTCGGATTTCATGGCCACTAGCCACTTCTCAGAGTCAGGCCCCGACATAGCTTGTTGGTAGGTTGTGGGCTCATCTTGATCCATGAGCATCACATCACCAGTGTGAGTCATGAGAAATCCATATCTCTCGGGCTCACGCCGAATCCTACCAGACCTACGTGGGCTCTGTGCTACAGGAACAGACTCTTGAACCACAACATCTTGTGGTGTCTGTTCAGGTTCCATTTCAGGTTCGATGTCTCCTTGTTGTTCTTGAATTTCTTCAAGTTCTACTTTCCTCCCACTAGTTCCTTTAGAGATAAACTCTTTCTCCAAAAAGACACAAGTTCGAGCAACAAACACTTTTTGCTCAGAAGGATTGTAGAAATAGTAACCCTTTGTTTCTTTGGGATACCCAACAAAAAGGAATTTTTGAGATTTGGGCCCTAGTTTGTCAGAGGATTGATGTTTCACATAAGCGTCACAGCCCCAAATCTTCATAAAAGACAAATTGGGATGCCTCCCACTCCATATCTCATATGGTGTCTTTTGAACCGATTTAGATGGAACTTGGTTTAGTGTAAAAGCGGCTGTCTCTAGAGCATGTCCCCAAAAGGAGTTTGGAAGGTCAGCTTGACTCATCATAGAGTGAACCATGTCTAACAGAGTTCGATTTCTCCTTTCAGATACACCATTCCATTGAGGTGTACCTGGTGGAGTGAGTTGTGATACTATACCACACTCCTTCAGATAGTCAAGGAATTCTTGATCCAAGTACTCTCCACCTCGATCTGATCGAAGCACTTTGATACTCTTCCCGAGTTGATTCTCTACTTCATTCTTGAATTCTTTGAACTTTTCAAAGGATTCTGACTTGTGTCTCATAAGATACACATAGCCATATCTGCTGAAGTCATCAGTGAAAGTAATGAAGTATTGGAAACCTCCTCTAGCTTGTGTAGACATAGGGCCACATACATCACTATGTATGAGTCCTAGTAAGTCATTAGCCCTTTCACTTTGCCCTGTGAATGGGGCTTTGGTCATCTTGCCCAACAAACATGACTCACATGTCTCATATGATTCAAAATCAAATGAGTCCAAGAGTCCATCCTTATGGAGCTTGGATATGCGGGTCTCATTTATATGGCCCAAGTGACAGTGCTAGAGATAGGTCGGGTTCGAATCATTTAATCTGACCTTCTTGGTTTTCACATTATAGATTTGATTTTTGAGGTCTAGAACATACAACCCATTGCTAAGTTGAGCACTACCATAAAAGATTTCATTCAAATAAATAGAACAACATTTTTCCTTTATTATAAATGAAAAACCTTTCTTGTCCAAAAAAGAAACAGAAATCAAATTTCTACTAATAGTAGGCACAAAGTAGCAGTTGTCTAATTCTAAAACTAATCCAATAGGTAAAGTGAGAACATAAGTCCCTACGGCTAAGGCAGCTGTCACACCTCACTCAGGCCCTGGCCTATAGGTTTCTAAACTAACTTACAAGCCCAACTCTAAATCAAGTTCCTAGCTCTCGGCCAAGCAATCAATGGCAACTTTAAGTCTTATTTTCTTAAGTTAAGAGGCCTGGGAGGTGGCACAGGTGGCTTTTGAAACAATTCCAATAACAACTTGCAGCAAAGGCAAGGCCCAATACCACTAACTTGCACAACAAGTAGGATTAAAATTGATTACTTGCATATCAAGCAAGGCAACACTTAATGCAATTTTAAGTGCATACATGGTGTGCAATCAAGTGTACTACTTATATGGCAACCAAGAAGCCCACAATGTTGGTTTAGATTTGGAAAACTACAAGGTAATATGCATGGTGCTCTCCGTCAACAATCATACATATAATAGTGCACCATAATTTCATAAGTTTAGGCCCATAACTATTCACACAAAAGTGCCAACTTTGGCCCATAATATTCAGCACATAAGTCCAAGCATAATGTCATCCATAAGCCCATACATAACTTGGCATCCAAGATCCATAAAACGTCATCAAACTAGGTATCCAAGACTACACATATGTACAAACCAAAAGGTAGTCTACCTAGCATCTATCATGGCTATATATGCCAAGCATCCATAAGTTGTTCATGCCAAGTTACATACAACCCAAGACCATACTCCTAATGGTCAAATAAAACCTTGAGAATCCCATACAGAAGTACACACTGCAACACCAAGCCTATGGCCATATTCATGGTCATAAAGGTGAATACCACAATCAGAGCTAAAGTCCAAGTATCCATGCTCTCCTAGACGGTTCCCACTCTACAGCCTACAAACTTAAAACATAATTCTCAGCCAACCAACAACAAGACTTGTAATGAACCCAAAAGTAGTAAGCCAAGCACACATTGGCACATACCTTGGAAACTAAGTAAATAAACACTAAGCACCCACACAAAGCAACTTAGCACTATTCAGGCCGAACGTCCTTGCCTGAAAATAAAAGGATGGGCAGTGAGTAAAAACTCAGTAGGATTTACTCATATATATATCCAACTCAAAATTGAGTCTAATTAGTTAAGCTGAGTATTCACTCAAAGCTTAACCTCCCGTTAGCTACTTCAACCTGCAAAACAAACACAAAGACAAGAAAACCAAGCATATACATATACAAGATAGATAACCGTGGCAATTAATCCATAGGTGGGGTTAGCATGCACAAGGAATCACCAAAGAGCATAAGTACACACACACACTCCACAATGTTGCTCTCGGCCATATAAACCTTACATGTACTCATGTGCATTCTTGCACACAAACCATTACCAATATACCATTTCCACTTAAAGCTCCCGAAATGCCAAGCAAATAGGCCACATTTACTTGCATTTCTAGTACATGTACACTAGTCAACTAGTTAATCAACATTTCAACCGAGTATAAACTCTAAGCCCATCAAGCAACTAAGGTCATTTGGCAAATTTAACCATCACTTAGCCACTGTAAACACTTGAACAATGGTGTATATTACCAAGCAAAATCAAGTGCCAGTGAACCCTACCTCAATAGCTCTTGGTCACAACCAAGCTTTAAGTGCCCAAGTGTTCCTCAACCTCAATGCGTAGCATAACAACACATAGGCATCATCAACACACAATCATGGATTAAACTACCATGTCTCACGTGAAGAACACTAAGATACACACACTTAAGCTCTCGGCCAACAAGGCCCAATTTAATATACATGTGCTACCCATCATTCTAACACACCACATGATATTCTAATCATCATCGAACATCATCCATGGCATTATTTCCAATTAACCAAGTGAAATGCACCATTCCACTTTAATCCAAGCTTTCGGCCAAAGTGCTTATTTCACATAATAGTGTCCTTCACCAACTCACTCAACATACATAACACCAAATCATCAATGACTATTGTTTCATGGCATCATCACTATGTATTCAAGTAATGGACAGCAATTTATATTGCTTCAAGCCCTCGGCCATATAGTCCAACTTCACATACCAATGTTCTTCATCTTTCCAAACTAACATATGACCATCAAGTCATCAACTAACATTACTCATGGCATCAATGCCATCTAAACACAAGAAGAACATGATTTACCTCAAAGTATCCTTTTCGGCCAAACTCAAATTTTCTCAACTTGTTGTTCTCCTCTCCAATTTGCCTAGCACAACATCAAATAGGCAACAATAACACTTAGTCATGGATTAATTTCCATGAAAATGAAGAAGAACACCAAGTTTATTCACCAAACACATTCGGCCAACAATCCATTTTCCAAACCGAGACATTTCTTGCTCATTTAGCTTAATATAACTTCAATTGAGCACTTAGGTTCCTTGTACATGGAAGAACTACCATGAATTCAAGGAAATTAACAAGGTTACCTCAAGAACCCTAGCTCAAATAGGCTCGGCTCTTCTTGATTCTTCAAATCCAAGCTTGAAATTGAAGTAGTCTAGCACCGAAATCAAGCTCCCAAGCTTGAATCCTTCAAGTGTCTTCAAGATTCTTGGATTCAAGACCAATTTGTGAAGGAACTCTCAAGAACACACTTAGCCAAAGAAGAACAAAGGAAGCCCGAAATGTGCTAAGTGAATGAGCTTTACTAACTCGGCTGAAATGGTTTAGGTTTTAGTTAGCTAAATACTTGCTTTTGCCTTCCATTTTCTTGCATGAAGCAATGATGCCCTTACCCTCATAAGATCACAATGCCGCCCTTGAAACTTATGTCTGCTATGTCATTCGAGTCCCATCTTGGCCCATTATGCCAAGCACAAGACAACACAAGTACCAAGGTGTCATAGTACCCAAGCATAACCGGCCATGTAACTAGACAAACAACTAGTTAGTTTAACTAGTAACTAGTGAATAGTACACTAGTGGTAGACAAGATTTTGACTAGTAATCATTGTTGTCTCCCACAATTTGGCTTAGTACACTACTAGTCCACATAACTTTTGCATGGCCGAAACTTCCAATTCCAAGTTTGTAGTTTTAATTGTATGACTTACACAAGTGTACAATTTGATCCCCTTTCTTGGATTTTTGCTTGTTTTTCCATAGTTCCTTCCCATGTGCATTTAGGCCCTGAAAGTCTTCAGCTTTACTTATAGACCGCTGCACTAGACTCCATAGTTCTTCCTACTCTCCCTTTCTATTTTCTCTTATTTCCTTGGTTCTCCTTGGCCTAAGCCAAGCACTTACGAGGTGCCTAACAATTCCTCCCTCCTTAAAGAATTTGGTCCTCCAAATTCTTCACTAACTTAAGGTATAGTTGAGGATACTTAGAGGCAATTTCCTGTTCCACTTCCCAGGTGTTGTGTTTCGGGAGTGAAACTAGGGCAAACCAGGAGAATTCTCTCCTAATTTTTGGTTGAGATCTCTCACTCAACTGTAGAGTCGAATCACAAAACCTGAACAGTTGACGTGTTCAAGCTCTCTGTGGTATCCACACGAGCCTCTCGGGATCACCACGCCTCCACCACGTCTCGGCAGATGCGTTTCTCTTGCGCTCGCAGTGCTAGCTTGCGTCCATGAAGGAATTGCAAGAAAAGAGTGTGGCTGTCCTTTTTGGAGGCTAGGGCAAGGAGACCTGCGAATTTCTCACTTAAAAGTTCTATTTATAGTGAGACTCAACTTGCAGGCCTAATGGGTTTCAAAGCCCTAATCCAATTAGGATTTAATTTTGGGCTTAATAATGGCTCAACTCTTGGGCCCATTATTAATACGAAATTAAAGTGAAACCATAACCCAAATAATTAGCCCATGCACTCTAATGATCCAAATAGCTCTATGTGTGCGACCCAATAGGCTCTTATCACGTTGGCAATGATCATAAATCACATTTATGATCATAAGCAATGAGCGGTGTCTAGCAACACATCATTGCTACCCAAGTGACAAGATTGTCGGTGAATCGACTAAACCTTTATGATCATCACCGATATATGCCATTGTCCCTTTGTCCAAGATATCAAGACTAAGCACGAGACATGGAATGTGTCACTCTCGTATAGCCCAATCTTTGGTTTCTTGATTACTGAGTAGACCAACTTAAACTAATGACTTTGATATCGTATATCAACTCATCGGAGCATGGCCATGCATTTTCTAAGTCTCACTCTATCAAGGGGCCCGAAGATATCACTCCCGTTACATAGGAGGGACAAATCCCATCATGATCATAGAAATCCCTCTACATGATATGTGACATACCCAATGACCTCCTTCAAGTTCACTCAGTTACGAGCAACAAAGGAAAGTATCAAAGTATGTGACTCACATGTAGGGAACCTTGATGATCTTAGGTCAAAGGACTACATATACCATGATCACTATGAGAATCAGTTATGACACTCATATAACGATCCATGAAGTGTTCTCATGGTGGGTCGGTCCAGTACACAAGTTCTCCAACTTGTACCCATATGTAGACTACAAATCTCATATTAGTCTCCACATATGCTAGTCATTATGTATTATTGCAACCCGCTCCAAAATAATACTAGACTAGGGACGTTTAAGAATATCATTATTCTAGGGTTACAATTATGTTTATGACGTTACGCAGAAACAAAACAATAAACAAAATTGCTGGATTAATGCCTAAATAAAATATCATCACTCAATGTGCAAAAATACAATCATCTCATGATTGGCTTTTTGGGCACAACACTAACAGCTTGGTCCTTTGGGCCGAGGGTGTTTAACCTTTCGTCTCCCCATTTTGAGTTCTTCGGCCGTCATGTGCTGTTCGGCCCTTCAATAGAACTCCCCGAGGGTGTCTGGGGGTCCTTGGAGAACTCATAAAAGAGCTGGGAGTCTCTCTGAAGTCTTCTTATCATTGCGAGGATGCGAATCTCGGGCCAAAAGTTGGGCACGCTTAGTGCTTCTCGATTGAACCTTTCGACGTAGTCGTGAATGGTTTCCCCACTTCGCTGTGCTATGTCGAACATCTGCACCGGCATCTTAGCCATTAGCCTGCTACCAATGAACTGTTGGGTGAAGGTAGCAGACAGCTCCTGGAAACTCAGCAAGGCTCCGTGGGCCAGGGAGTTATACCACGCCGTTGCTGGACAGGAGAGGGTCACCTCGAAACACTTGCAGAGGGTTGCATCATTTGCACCGTGGAGCACCATGCTTCGCTTGTACTTTGTCAGGTGTGCCTGGGGGTCACTACGCCCGTCGTAGCTTTCCAAGCATAGCACCCTGAAGTCACTAGGCATGGGCGCCTCCACCACGTACCATACAAAGGTTGAATCTTCTTCGGTATAAGCATCGGACAATCTTAACTAGACTGGTTTTCGGGAGATTTGCCTCTCAACCTTTCCCAGTCTTCCAAGGATCTTCCCCATGAGGGTAGCTGTGTTAGCTTCCCCTTGCTGCTTGGTGGTCGCCGGCAATGGCGAACTTCTTCTCCTTCACGGAGAGTAACTTTGGTGGTAAACAGACTGGGACTTTCAGTACGGGGACAGACTTTGCCAATAGAAGGTCCTAGTTTCTTTAGTGTGTCCTACCCTAGAGGGCACGTCCTTCGTTGAAGATGCGTCATGAGAGCCCTCACTCCCAGAACTATGGTGGGTGGACCTTGGGCTTTTCTCCTAGTGCGTTGCCGAGGGGGAGGCCGTTCGGACCGGAGGAGGTTGGGGCCACCTCTAGTTGAGTTACTGAGTCATTTTAGCGATTATGGAGAACTAGAAGTCTCGTAAGAAGCATAACGTCACTGTTAGAGGGCAGTCGTACTCCGGCGTGGAAGTCTTTGTTGTGGACTGCTCGGTCGCCGGCTAAGCCTCCGGTGCTGAGGGGGACTTCGAGAGCCCCTTGTATTTGGAATGCCGAGTCTCTACGAAGGCATCCTAGGAAGGGTTTCCCATAGATGGCGCCAAATGATGCAATACTGCATCTTCGTTGTGCAACATGGTGAGCCTGGAGCAGGAACTTCTAGTGAGGGAACGCCTGGATGTGGGGCCTTGGTGGGAGAAGAACTACAAGGACTCAGAAAAGCAAAGGTTAAGAGCTCCCTAGAGTATTTTCCAGGGGAAGAGCCTCCAACGCCAAAGTCAGTACTTTGTGATAGTAGAGAAAGGGAATAGTAAGCAGAGTATAGCAAGAATTCCCTGTTAACTCTTTTTGGTCCTCACGAAAGCACTGTGCAAGTATTTATAGGAGGGCACAGGGAGAAGGCCATTTGACATAGCCTATTGAGAAGGTTACACGTGCTCGGCCCAATTTAGTCTGTACCTCTGCAGAGGGCTCCTCCCGCTGGCCTTAAGCCGTTCTGACCAAGGGTGCCAGTGGGTGTGCTGTGACAAGGGTGCCCGTGTCAGGGGCTTGTGTGAGGCTTTTGTGTCAGAGGCTCCTTAGCCATTTTGTTGTATGTCCACATGGCCTGTTCGGGGGACCGAACTCCTTCGGAGTACAGAGCTCATTCGGGGAGGTGAGCTCCTTTGAAGGGAGGTCCCTTGTTTGTTTGAGGCATTTTCGATTAGGCTATCCCGAGGTCAGGCTCGGGTACCTGATGATGGCACTTCATGAGCGTGCTCCGAGGGTGGCCCAAAGAGTATCTGAAGGTGGTTTTAGGCACATGAGGTTGGCGCGAGGTCATCCTTGGGAAGGGTGGTGACCCCTTCTAACCGAAGTTGGTCCCATAGGTTTCCTGAGGGTAGCGCCTATTTGGCTTGTCTGAGTGTGCTGAGGCCCTCTCTTTGCTGGGGTTCTGTCGTGTCTGTTTCGAGCGAAGGTGGTGTGCTGGCCAAGGGTGGTTAGCACATGTAAAGTCCTTTAGGGGGCAATAGCCCTTCGGCTATCAGCAATCTCTAAGACTTGTTTAGGTAAGCCTAGAAACTCCAGTTGGGACTAGTAAAAAGAAGGACCTTCAAGCATTTCAGGTGACTAAAGGAAGGACATATCTACGGCAGGGTAGCAAGATAGGATTTGGAGGCGAGGTAAGTAAAAACCATCTTGGAAGGGCTGCCTGGTCATCTTGTTCGACTCCTTTTTCTACTTCATCAAAGCCTTGATGTATTATTTCTTCTTAATTTTTTGAATTTTTCATTTGATTGACTTTAGCAAGGAGCTGTGCTTTCTTCAAAAGAGCCTAGGTGATAGGCAAAGTGCTATCACCCTGACCACCTACCGACCACGGGAAAGAGGGAGCCAGACACCCAAGGTCTACGACCTCGGAAAGGACTCCGGAGTAAAGAAAGTCATACACCTATGGCATACGACCTCGATAGCTCACCAAAACCAGCTTCGGGAACCAGCATATTGCCTCCTTAGGGACGGTGACCAAACCAGCTTCAGGGGAGAATGACCGACCACCCTCCACGGGAGAAGGCCCCCTGAAGATGGAACTGCCGAAGTACCAACCTGACTCCGGGAGAAGGACCCTCATCCTGAAGTAAGACATCGACCAGAGGGACCTCGGTTTACGGCACGAGTAATTAAGGAGTCTCTGACACTCCGGTCACTTACGTATCTGATACGCCACCTTCAGGCACACTCTGGCATGCCGTCACAATCTGATGTTCTGTCACGAAGGGCTACAGCTCACGGCCCGAGGAGCCTACAGGTGGCTAGGGTCCTCCGCGCTCGGAAGTACACCATCCGACCATACACGTGTCGAACACATGTCATAATCCAAAGGGGTCACCCCCTGTTTTTATACAAAGAAAATGGTCACAGAAAAAGGTGGGGCCTGGGCTTTCTTCTAGAAGAGAAAAAAGGGACAGAAAGGCTGGAAAATGGAGGACGCTCTCCTCTCTCCGCCTGAATGCTCTTCCCTCCAGCCCTCAGAAGGATCTCCGCCAGGCAAGCACCTTTTGTACTTATTACTACGCCATTCTCTCTCTATAAGCATTGATTTGGGCGTCGAAGGTTCCCCCCCGGAAAATCACTTTGGGGGCCGCCTAACCCTTGTTTTCTGAGTGTTTCAGCCAGGTCTCCCTGAGCAACCACTCCTCTGGGCTCTCCCCCGCGCCAGAGGTACCTCCCGTCCTCACCTACCATGGGACCAAGAAGCTGCCGACCATCCTCTAAGGCGATCCGCCCTGGATGCCTTCCTTTCGCACCTCCAGGACCCCCTGCTTAAATACACCTGCACACAATGGAGATGCTGGCTCCTCCTAACCGGACCATATCATATGCTGGCTCCGCGTGAACAGCATCTTTCTGGCGCCGTCTGTGGGAAGTCACTCCTAGGTCGCTGTCGTTGAAACTCGGCGTTCTAAGGACAAAAGGGACTCCCGAGGTCCCCGTCCATGCCAGAAATTCAACCGGCAATCGAATAATGACAGCAGGAATTTCCCGTTCCAAGGGCAAAAGCCCTCTGACTATCGCCATAGGCTTACAGCAGGAATTCCCACGCTATGGCATGGTCAAAAAGACGCAGTAGTCAAGCCAAAGAAGGCCACAGCAAAATTCGGACCGAACGCCCTCTCCATCGATACCTCGTTAGGAAGAGATTCTTGTGTCAATTCACAAAAGTATGGGAAATGAAGGCTAACAAGATAAGTCCTCGATGGGAAGCATAACCCCCAGAGTATGAACTATGGGAAAAGCAGGGTCGGGATGACCCAGACCTCCCCGAAAGAATTCCGCACCTGAGGAAAGAATCACCATCTCCTCGACAACGAAGTCAAAACCCATTGCCCCGAAAGGTCGTCTACAACTTGACGTATGGGTAGAAGATTTCAACTCTACTTCCCTGGATGCACTATTGCTGATCGAAGTGTCTCGCCTTTGCACGATGTCACAAAAAGAAGTAGAGCATTCGAAAAAAGACTATCAAAATGGTGCATTGAACTCAAAGAGTACTAGATCCCGTATAAGCCTAGAAGGGCAATAAGTGCCCAGATACTGGTAGACTAGATCACCAAAATCCCAGAAGTAAGAAAGACTGAAACCAACAAAGGGGACTCACAACCAAAGGTGGGAAGATCCTACATAGAGGAATCTCACAACCAAAGAGTCCCGAAAATCCTCATCAAGAGGCAGAAAAGTGCAGAGACATTCCGGACAACATTTCCTGACTATGGAAAAACTATGCAGGCGAAGGTATGCAAGTTCATTATTAGAATATATATCGGTAAAAATGGTGCAGGACAACTCGTCTGAGAGGCGTGAAAATGGCCAAAGACACGACAACACCTGAAGATTGCCTTCGGAGCGGATAACCTCGGAAAGATTGTACCGAGCCACTCCAGACAGCACCCGAAGATGTGAAGCAGAAAATTACTTCGCTGAGTGGGCTAAGGTAGAATTTCTAGCAACCATGTCGGCAAAAGGTGCACAGAAAGTTTGCCCGAAAGAACATGATATGCTGATTTGGCATACCGACGGTGACAAAGGCCAATAATGATTTCCAGTCTAAGGACAGACCCGAAAAGCCGAATTAGAACCTCATGAGGTACTTCTGCCAAATGGGAAAGGGCCCTGTTTGGTCCTAAAAATGAGGTCCAAAAGGGAGCATACAAGCTTGGCAACATCGAAGGGAGAAAAACTGAAAAAGTACAAGGCACTCGTGCGCTTTAAAGAAATTCTATACTTATAATTTTTAGACAAGAAATGGTGCAAGCCAGAAATTTGTCTAAGTACAGAAAGTTTTCCCCTGTATGAGAATGTTCACCGAACAAAGCTGAAGCATAGACTCCCGGAAGTCTCATGTTCCTTCTGAAGATAGTTGGGTTATATGCCCAAAAGAGGGCAAGTCTACCGAACACGGCCGGCAAAGGACTGGCTGAAATTTGCCTGAAAGGAACATCGTTCACTACAAAAGTTCACCCAAAGAATGGGCTAAATGACTAAGTCTCGGGTTAAGAGGATTAGTGGAAATAAAAAGTTTCCTAATTTGGAAACTTAGCAATTAAATTGAGGAGACATGGAAATTTTTCCCTAATTGGGAATTGAGCTTGGTAAGATTGGGAGATCTTAAATTAATTATGGAATGGCCATAAATGAGTGTTGGACACTCTTGGAATAAACTTGGCTAAGGCCAAGAGTATTGGTGATGAAAATGGTGGAAATTAAAGTTGAGGGACTAAATTGTTCAAAGGTAAAGTTTGTGGGAGGACTCAATTGAACAATTGAAGAAAGGTGGAGGGCCAAAGGAGGGATTAGACCATTTTTCATGGCATTTTAAGCCATGGCCGGCCATCCCACGATTTTTGCTATTTAAAATGGCCACATAAGCCTCCACCCACATTATTTAAATTGCCCACATGGATTTGACCCCACCATCACCATAAACAAATATTTTGCCCATCATTTTTTACTAGTCTTTGTCTCCCACTTTACATTATTTTATTTCTCCTCACCATCACTTGTCAAATCAATTCTTTAATGAGCATTTGACTCATTCTTCCCCCTTTTTCATTCAAAAATTCACCCATGCCATATAAATTGCCTAAATGGCGCCTTGAAGGAAGCAAATGGATTGTTTATTGGGTTTTTTTTTCTTGATGGGACATCACCTTCTTTTGTCCAAAAGATTATTAGCAATTGACTAGCTTTCCTCCCATTTGAATTGTTGACCGGCCATTCATCATAAATGTACATTTGATACGCATTTGGTTTGCATTTCTCCCTCATTTGCTAGCATAATGGCCGCCCATCATCATTTCATTCTCATTTTTCACACACGTCTCTCTCTCTCTAAGCCAAGGATGCTCTCCCTTCTCTCTAAGTTCGGCCATGAAAGTTCTTCCAAGCTTCATCTTCTTCCTTCATTCTAGCATTCGGCCATGGCTAGATCTACCATTTCTTACACATGCAAACACGTTTCCTTTATGATTTCATGCTTCTAAACCCATCTAGAACATGAATCAAGCAAGATGTTCAAGAAATCCCACTTTGAAGTTTCGGCCATATGGAGAAATTAGTGTTCTTGAGCTTTACTCATGAGCTCATGAGCATGCATGGCATTTCTAAGCCATGAGGAGCAAGAAAATCAAGGAGAACATCAAGGAAGAACAAGCTCAAACTTTGGCCAAAGAAAGGTTGTAAGTGAATCCAAGTTTTCTTGGTAGTTTCATGTGTTTGAGCTAGATATTACTCTCTAATGTCTCGGCTATATTGGATTTTTGCAAGGAAAAACTCTTGAAGATTCGGCCATGGAGGATTTTTAGTGTTCTTGAGCTCAACTCAAGAGCTCATGAACATGGATGGCGATTTTAAGCCATAAGAAGCAAAGAAATTGAGGAGAACTCCAAGAAAAAGCAAGGATGGATTTTCGGCCATGAGTGTACATGGCATTTTGAGGCATGAAACCAAGTGTTCTTGGTGCCTTGAAGCTTGTATGGCCATTCCAAGCAAGGAAACAAGCAAAAGATGCAAGGAAAAGCAAGAAGTATATTCGGCCAAGTGTGAATCTTGGCATGTATGTGCATTTTTCCAAGTGTTCTTGGTAGTAAAGATGTTCTTGTAAGTGTAAAAGGCCATAACCAAGAGTTGGATGCAAAAGGAGGAGTTTGGTAAGCAAAATCAAGCCATGGAAGATTCGGCCATGATGTGCTTTTGTGAAGATGTGTGCAAAACCATGTGTTCATGGTACCTATGTAAATGTGAAGAAGAAATAAAGAGAGTTTTGGCCATAAGTGCCATTTTTTGTGGTTGTGTGTGCAAACCAAGTGTTCTTGGTATTTTTGTGTTCATAGCAAAATGTGAAGCCAAAATGGTGAAGAAAGTATGATGATAGATTCGGCCATAAGGACAAGTTGGTGAAAAATTGGTGTTAGCCAAGTGTTCTTGGCATAAATGGTCCTTAGAAAACTTGTGGGACTCAATTGAGCAAAAGAAGGAAATAATGGGACAAATTCGGCCAAGAGATAAATTTGAAGGCCCAAATTGAAAACCAAGTGTTCTTGGTCCAGAAACTCTTAAATGGGCTATTTGGGCCATAATGGCATTATTGGCAAATGGGCTAAATCCTGAAAAGATAAAATTGGGCCTAAAGACTAAATTGGGCTAAAATCCTGAAAAGGTGGAAATTGGGCCTAAATGCTAAGTTGGGCCGAGTCCAGAAAATAAATTAAAAAGGCCAAGTGGGCCTGAGTTCCAAAGAAGGCCAGTTGGGCCTGAGTTCCTGGAAAGGTCAAGTTTGGCCAGAATTCCTAGAAAGGCCAAGTTGGGCTAGAATTCCAGAAAAGGCCAAGTTGGGCCAGAATTCCAGAAAAGGCCAAGTGGGCCAGAATTCCAGAAAAGGCCAAGTGGGCCTGAACTCCAGAAAAGTGCAAATTGGTCCTGGATTTCCAGGAAAAGGCCAATGTAGGCCTGAGTTCACAGAAGATTGGGCCTCAGTTCACAGAAAAGGCTAATTTGGGCCTTACCTCTTTAAGTAGAGGTTGAGTCCATTAAGGAAATGGCAAAGTTCCAACAACAAACAAAGCAAAGCAAGGCAAAGGCAATGAGCAAAGGTTACACACATGGTGGTAAGAGTCCCTATACTCACTCCTTGCATGGTATATTTTCCATGACCTTTCATTGTGATATTAGTGCCCCTATGTGATGGTCAAAGAACCAAATGACCATAAGTGTGCATGACAGGGCTATGTGGTTGTTACTTTTTGTGAGGACTCATGATACTTTCTTAGTTGAATAATTGGGCACATAAGTGCATAATGGATGAAGTAGTGATGCTTTGGCGACTATGGTTATGGTTTACTCATGAGTAATTAGCAAGCATTTAGGGCTAGGAATTGAGTTTGGCCAACTCAATTCCCAAGCTAAGGAGTGCTCAGTAGGTTATAAATGACATACCGGGATTTAGTGGTGTGGATTATGCTAATGCTTGCAATGCCCATGGTGACATGGAACATGATGTTACGAGGACAGTGGTGGTGTGTGTTGTGTTGTGTGCTTCTCTGAAATTGTTTGTGCATGCTGACCCATACTATTGTTGTTATTGTTTTGTGCTATATCTGTATCTTCTTTGTTTTAGTGTTTTCCTTGGCAGGAGCAGGGATTAATTGCCATTACATTCTTGGCACAAGTTTAGGCTTTGGAAGCCATATGATGACTTTGAAAGTCATGAGTTAATTACCTCACTAGGCATTGGATGCCGTCGGGATTCTTACTGAGTTTTATAAACTCACCCGCCCTGATATACATTTTGTAGGAAATGGATTGCTTGAAGGGTCAAGCTAGGAGTACTGGAGTACTCATTTTAAATTTATAAAGGGTTGGGTATGTGTTTGGTATTGCTCATTATATTCATTTGACTCTAAGTGACTTATGTGGTATAGATTGCTTGTGAATCAAGCTAATGGTTTGGACTTCCTTGTGCAGGCTTATGGAGTTTAGAAGTTGTGGGAACAAGGTCTATTAAGCTGGAATGTGTTCCAGGCTGTTATGAGTCGAGGTTTGGGTAGTTTGAGGGCGTGGTCTGTAAAACCTGAACCTGGCTAATTAGAGACATATAGCATCCTTGGTACATTTTCTTTTTCAAGTAGGTGATGCTTTATTGTTGCCACTGTGACCATGATTAGCTTTGGATGATTATATGCCATGTTTGCATGGTTTTATGCAGATGGAATGCCATGATGGATATTCAGGTTATGTGTACTAGACTTGGCTGATACTCATGGACATATAAATCTGGTTTTCAAACTTGTAATTAGATGGGCTTCTTGGTTGCTATGGATTGGATTAGTACACTTGATGGACACACATTTTATGCACTTAATGGATTAAGTGTATGCTTTACTTGTATTACAAGTGTAATTAGTTGAGTATGTGCATCTAAGGAAAGATTTCCAGTGAATCTGGATATGCATGGATATTGTTGCCTAGTTGTTAAGAGGGCATCTAGAGACTTATGTGTGTAACTGGCAAAGGGGTTAAGTCCATAAATGGAACACTAGAATTCCACATAGGTATTAGCTCGTTCCTTAAGAGCACCCTGACAACATATTGAAAGTATTTAAGTAACAAGCTAGTACCAGAATAGATCCTGGAGTCAGGCCATAGGTGCTCATAATATTTAATTAAGCCCTTCTGTTTAAGTAACTTCCGCTGCATTACTCTGATAATTGGGCCCAGGTGGGCCAGGGGCAGTTTGGGGCGTGACACACCGAGGCCACCCGGGAATATCCAGGACAGCTAGAAAAGAAGGATCGAGGTCCGGATACTTCTTCAGAAATTGATAACGAGCAAGGTAGAAACTGTCCTGAAAAGCAACCTTGGACGTCTGGACGGCTTTACCTCTTTCAATGTCTAACTCGTCTACCTCATGTTGAAGATCCGAAACCTCCTGCTGAAGGTCGGAAATCTCCTTCTCCAGCTCCTCAGTTTTCTTCTTCTCCTCCGAACTCTCCTTCAGCATGCCGACCTCATCCTGGAGTTCGACATTCTCAACCATCGCCTTCGCCAAAAAGGCAGACTCCCCTTCTTTTTCCTTTCGAAGGGCCTCATTGGCCGAAGTCAGGCTGATTAACTTATCGCCAAGGTTGGGCATCTTCTTGGAAAAATCCTTCAAGAGCTCCTCTTGGCCCTTCAAGAATTCCTCCCGAAGGCTAGCAACCTTCTCCTTGCATATTTCACTCAGCTTGGTGTTCGTCAACACTGAGTTGGCGCAGAAAACTTTGGCCTTCTCCAACTTACCTTCGGACCAACCTCGGACCGAAGACTGCTTTGCTACCCAAGCTTGAAGGTACCCACTAAACCACAAAAGCGTCAAAAAAGAAAGACAATCAGTGAAAATTTGCACAAGGAAAGCCAGATCACTTAGGTAGAAAAGTGGAAAGAAAAGTGAGAAGCCCAAAGGGTTACCTGAGCAGCATGCTGGGAAACTTTTGCAGCAAGGGCATCCTCGGAGGCATACTCCTCAGCGACTGCCTTGAAGGATGCCTGAGAAAGCACGCCCCTTGCCATTTGGGGAGCCATTTCCCGGCAGTCCTCGGAGAACAAGTTCATGTCCTCCGTGAAAGATCAGAACGGCTCCCTTGGGACTTTGCCCTTCGGGACGTGGGAATCCTGAAGATCCCGCCTTCGGGAGTGCTTAATCTTCCAAGGCAGGGGCACCAAATCCTCTGCAAAAAGAAACATCTCATCCGGTAAATTTTCCTTATTTATAAAAAATGTGAGATTGCAAGAGAAAATAGAAAAACCTGTCGTGACTTCGGCACAGTCGTCATTAGATTCACCAACCTTCTCCATGTCGGCAGGAACATGTTTGCCCTTGGCTCTTCGGCGTTTCCCTAATTCTTCAACAGGAAGACCCTCCGAAGAGCCCAACAAATCCGCCGACATGGTGGGACTTACAGGCGCAGGAATGGCCACCTCGGTAAAAACCTCCCCGGCAGTTTCAGGCTAGGAAAAAGTTACAACCTCAGCCGAGGTAGTAGTGACATCGCCCACCTCCGAAATGTCCTTTGGGGAGGGAGGAGGGGTGTCCCTCTTGGTCTTCTTGGAGGAAGCTGATCCGCCACCAGAAGCCTTCTTAGTCTTCTTGGTGGAAGACGACTCACCCCCAGAAGCCTTGCGCCTCTTTTTCATTTGTTCTCCCTTCTCGGACTGACCAAGGAAGAGAAATCTATTGTAGGTGGCAGACTCCTCACCCATCTCTGAAAAAGAGAGAAAAAATCAGTGTAAGTCCACAGGCACTTATGCTGAAAAATTTTTCAAAGATACTTACTTTCAGAAAAGGCTTCGAAAGTGAGCCCGCTCCGAAGGAGTCTCACCAGCCAAGAGTTCTTCCCCTCAGTAGTAGGAGCTGGCATGTTGAGATCCGTCTTATGCTCCGCAACCACCCCCAGCTCGCGAAGGACGTCCTCGGTCATGAGTTTCCACATGATCGGGAAAGGGTAGAGAGAGCGTGGAGGGACCTCGGCATCCCAGTCAGCGACAGCACGGATTCTTCTGTCAAAGTCCCCAAACCTAGCTGCCAACTCAGGAGTTAGCAACTTCCTGGGGTCCGTGACATCCGCCTCCAGCTTTCCCCGAGCCCACTTAGTCGAGACGTGCGACCAGGCCTCCACCACCTTCAGGAAGAAGAACTTCCTTTGCCACCCTCGCCAGCTATCCTTGGTAGCAAAGGTGAACATAAATTTCTTGCTCCTAGATCCCCAAGGTAGCATGAAATAAAAGCCACCCTTCGGAATCGAATAGAGCTTATAGTACTGCATGAACAGGATGAAATGGGGTTCAACCCCGAAGATCCCCCACATGCTGAGAAAGGCGTTAAAATAACAGTATGAGTTCAGAGGAAGCTGATTCACAACTATGCCATGAAATTGGCAAAAGTCACAAATCATCTTCGCAGGAGGAAACCGAAGTCCGGCCTTTAGTTGGGCTCAAAAAATGGTAACCTCATCACCTCGATTCATAAAGAAAAATTGGCCAAGGCGAGGTAACCTTGTGATGGCATAAGAGGGAAGGAAAAATTTGGTCTTCCATTTTTCTAATTTTTCAGGAGTAGTGCGACAAGGGTGAGACATTAGAGGTTGCCAGCTCTCAGGAATAGGCATGGTAGACAGAAAAATGAGTTTGGGAAATGAAAAGAAAAGCAAAGAAACGAAAGGAACTCTAGAAGTCAGAACCTACCAAAAGACTTGCCAAAGTCTGGGTTTGAGGACGTCGTCCTGAAAGATCACCGGAAATCGCTCCGCCGCTAAGACCACCACAAAAAAGGAAGGAAAAGCAAGAGCAAAGCGAGAGCAAAGAAACACAAATGAAGAGTATGATGGGAGGAAGGCTTTTATAGATCGAGAAAAGGCAGCCAAGAGGCTATCATATATGCTGCGTGAAGGCAAAGCGTCGCCATAATTGCTCCCCGCGCATGAAAAGATGTGCCCATCCCAGCTGATGCCTACCACGTGTCATCCATCATCAGCAGCAAGGTCTCATTTTCCTGGCATCTAGAAAACTCGGGCACATTGCTCGAGACTGACACACCTAGTTTCAAGATGCATCGATCCATTAGCTTATGGCGGGAAAAGTGAACGAGTTGAGAATCTCGAGAATACCGAAAGCCGGATAGGCGACACCTGTCCGAACAGGGCTTATCACCTAAAAAGCGAAGTGCCTCCCCTACCTACGTCGTACTCCAAGCATGAAGTCCAAGAGGTCAGGGGTTCAACCGAAAATGGACATCCCACTACGAGGACCTCCGGGAGTCCATGAGGGCGTCTTGACAAAACTGCCAAGTTAAGTGCAATACGGATGCCAGAAGGGCTATTTGCCGAAGTCTTCACTCCGAATTTCCAAGGGGGGCATGTGATAGCCAAAGTGCTATCACCCTGACCACCTACCAACCACGGGAAGAGGGAGCCAGACACCCGAGGTCAGTGACCTCGGAAAGGACTCCGGAGTAATGGAAGTCATACACCTATGGCATACGACCTGGGTAGCTCGCCAAAACCAGCTTCGGGAACCAGCGTATCGCCTCCTTAGGGACGGTGACCAAACCATCTTCAGGGGAGAATGACCGACCACCCTCCGCGGGAGAAAGCCCCCCTAAGATGGAACTACAGAAGTACCAGCCTAACTCTGGGAGAAGGCCCCTCATCCTAAAGTAAGACATCGACAGAGTGACCTCGGTTGTACGGTAAGAGCAATTAAGGAGTCTCTGACACTCCGGTCATTTACGTCTCTGATACGCCACCTTCAGGCACACTCTGATACGCCACCTTCAGGCACGCTCTAATACGCCACCTTCAGGCATGCTCTGGCACACCGTCGCAGTCTGTTGTCTTGTCACGAAGGGTACAACTCGCGGCCCGAGGAGCCTACAGGTCGCTAGGGTCCTCCTCGCCCGGAAGTACACCATCCAACCATACATGTGTCGAACACGTGTCATAATCCAAAGGGGTCACCCCCTTTTTTATATAAAGAAAATGGTCACAGAAAAAGGTGGGGGCTGGGCTCTATTCTGAAGGAGAAAAAAGGGACAGAAAGGCTGGAAAATGGAGGACGCTCTCCTCTCTCCGCCTGAAGGCTCTTCCCTCCAGCCCTCAGAAGGATCTCCGCCAGGCAAGCGCCTCTTGTGCTTATTACTACGCCATTCTCTCTCTCTAAGCACTGATTTGGGCATCGGAGGTTCACCCCCAGAAAATCACTCCGGAGGCCTCCTAACACTTGTTTCTTGAGTGTTTCAGCTAGGTCTCCCTGAGGAACTACTCCTCCGGGCTATCCCCTGCGCTGGAGGTACCTCCCGTCCTCACCTACCACGGGACCAAGAAGCTGCCGACCATCCTCTAAAGTGATCCACCCTAGACGCCTTCCTTTTGCACCTCCGGGACCCCCTCTGCCCACACCACTGCACACAGTGGAGATGCTGGCTCCGCCTAACCGGACCATATCAAATGTTGGCTCCCCGTGAACAGCATCACTGGGTAACCTCAAAAAATAAAGCCTTTCATTCCTTCTAAATAGCCACATTAGCCAAAGTTTAGGCCACCTGCTTCGCCCTAAGTTCGGCCATCTTTGAGTAAAAATCTTCGAAGAGTGTCAATGTGCCCTTGATGATCTCTTGGCTATCTTCTTTAGCTCTCCAAATTTGTAGTATGAGGTCACCAGGTGCGTTTAGCCTTTGATAGATTCTCCTCTACCTAGGTCTGAATCATGGTCTACTTAGCATACCAAGCTTTGAAGTACCCCCATAGGTGAGTAGCTACAAAATAAAGATGTAGAAGGTATGTTCACAACCTACAAAATGGATAAAATTTATAAGTATTTGTAAAAAAAACTATCTGGGTAGCATAAATGGTAAATCAAGTAGCTAAAATCTCCTCATTCGGACATGACTCCATAAGAGATTGAAACATTGCATTCGTCATTATGACCTTCACCATTTGGAGGACAATCTTTCGACAACCCTTAGAGCATAAGTTCACATCCTCCATGACTCACCAGAAAGGCTCCCTCAGAACCTTCCCTTGAAGGATATTGGCATCAAGCTACCAGTGTTTCTTGTCATGATCAGTGACCCAGTTTGGTATTGCTACTTATTCTACATGATCTTACTGAAGTTCAATCATCAGGTCAGTCTTTAGCCATTCAACTATAAGTCTAAAATTCCAAAAAAGGCAAAGTTTATATATGAAAGGTCAAGGACTAAACCTAGTAAGGGAACCTTAGAATCTGCAGCTTTGAAATTACTGACTTCAAAAACATCTACATGAACATCCTTCCCTTTTAGCCTTATATTTTCCTCAACATCCGCCATAGAAATGAGAGCTAAAAAAGTTTCCAATGTCTCCATAGTTGAAGTAGGACTGATGGAAGTTGAGAGGATGGTGACGACCTCATGAAAAGAATCCCCTACCTTTTTAGCAACTTCAAGAGGGGGAGGTAAGGTATCTTCCTTAGTTTTCTTTGAATGAGGCTCTCTTGAAGTCTGTCCTTTCTTCTCTTTGGTCTTTCTTTTCTTTCCCCTATCTTCCTTTGTTTGCCCTTTTTAGTTTGCCCAAGGAAAATATTCTTGTAGAATTTAGTAGACTTGTCACCCATATCTACAAAATGGGAAAAACATCAGTGTAAGTGCAAGATGATCAAGTAGAAAGGTAAAAGAAAGGAACTTTTTCTCTAAAAGGGTCTAATAAGTGAGCTTTTTTTTTTTACGAAGCTTGACTATTGCAAACTCCTTCCCATTTATGCTTGGTTTAGGCATTCTAAGGTCGCTTAGGTATTCTAAAAGAATACCTAACTCTGAAAGAACCTTTTTAGTCATAAGGTTCCACCTGATGGGGAAAGGGTATAACTGGCGTGAAGGTAATTCTTTATCCAAATCAGCTACCTGCCAAATATAGCTATCAAGCTCTTCAAACTAGGATTCAAAATCTTTGATTAAGAGCTTTGAAGTATCCACAATGTTGATTGCCAGTGTCCTAGAAGCTTGTTCTATTGGCAAGTTTTTCTCCTCCTTTTGTACTTCCATGAAAAAATACTTTTCTACTAGGCCTGCCAACTATCTTTCGTAGTGTAGGTGAAAGTGTAATTCATCTTACCAGTTCCCCTAAGTAACATAAAGTAAAAAGAGCCCTTCAGAACCAGATGGAATTTGTAATATTGCATAAATAAGATAAAATAGGGGACTATCTTAAAAAGGCCACATACACACAAAAAAACATTGAAGTAATAGTAGGAGTTCGGAGGCAATTGGTTGACGGCTATTCCATGGATGTCACAAATGTCTGGAACCAACTTTGAGGAGGATATTGTAGACCTACCTTAAACTGGGACCTAAAAATGATTATCTCTCCTTCCCCAAGATTGTAACTTAACCTTGATGTATAAAAGTAGGAAAAACTTCACCCCCTACTTATTTACTTTCTTTGAAGTAGCAAAACTAAGGTGAGCATTCAAAAAACTCCAGCTTTTCTCAATAGCATTAACCTTGGCACTCTGAACCTGTACACTCCCTACCTCGGAGGCCTAAGTTTTACCTTAAAATAAAAAAAACAAAAAGAGAAGCAAGAAAATTGCTCTCGGACAGATCACCAACACTAGACATGCTGTAAAAATTAACGGACTACTATGGAAGGTTGCAGGAAATTGCTCTGCCATAAAAACTTCCAAAGAAAGAGAGGATCATAATGTAGAAAAGGGTGAATGAATAGTGAAATTGGAAGTGAGAAGCTTCCATGTTGGACAAGAGGATATATAGCCCAAGGGAGGCAAACAAAAAAATGCCAAGATGTTGCCTCCATCGATGAAACGTAACCAATACAGAAATTAGCCAACCAAATATTAACACATGTCAATTAGTATATAAATCGAGGGCATGCCTCTTGAACTATTCATTCCATGTAACATGAATCAAGAAAAAAATACATCTACCTATCAAATTAGAGCCACTAGGATGGTAATCAATACCCTAGCATTGAGAAACCATCATAAGACAATAGATTCATTTGACAATTTAGCCTTGTCAAGCTGAAGGCATAGCTTTGCCTCTACTTATGTGAGGCATGTGATAGCTGAAGAGCTATCAAACCTTTGGCCCTAAAAAAAAAGCCTTACATCACCACCCTCAGGAAATAGGCTGATAACCCTCGAAAGCAAAGAAAATAGTCCAAGCTCAGTGACATCCTCAAAACATACTGAAAGGATCTCAGAGGAAAAAGGTTAGGCACGTAGTCCCTCAGGACCACTAATAAAAGCCACCAACATGCTTCCTGATATGACGTCAGAGCATAATCACGAGCTAGCCCTAAGCCAGCAAGAGACACCCTTCCTAGGGTACAGACCGAAGGCCTCCCAAATCAGGCCGTCCATATGTCTAAATCTCCCTTGTTTAGGAAAAATGGCTCTTTCCACAATCACCTTATATATACTTGAAGGAAGTTCCTAGGTGAGGGATCCATCATCACATTCTCCCACTTCTTACTCTTACTAACTTTCTCTTCTTTACATTAACTTGAGCGTTGGAGGTCCCTTCCCCAGTAATATCCTGAGGAACCCCCTGACATGTCCTACATGGAGGATGTCTTGGAGCATCACCTAGCTAACTGACTGATCCCGTGTTGGGGTTTTGTGAAGGGTTTTGCTTGCGTAGGATGTTATTCTATAGCCTTTATGTGTATTTATTACTGTGGCTCCATTTTATAGCCTTTGTGGCTACTAACCTATGAGTTGGCCTTATGAACAGGTATTGTTTGAAGGGAGATGCTACTCTTAGGTTTAGATAGCTAGATGGATGGGTAGCTTATTCACCAAGTGTTTCCTATATGTGCCTGTGTATGTAACTTTGTCGTGCAAGACTAACTTGTGACTGGATATTGTATATTCTAAGACTAATATAGCTGCTAAAACCTTGAAATCATTTATTTGAATCCTTATTTTGATTAGTTTGAATAAATAACTTGAGTTATATGTATTTTTGTGGTTGGTCTAAAAATTTGTAGCTAAATTTGTTTAAGAACATATTCCTGAATGCCTAGTTAACAAGTAGAGTTGACCCTTAAGTTTACTTATTATTTTATAAACTAGAACACCAATGTAGTATTTTTCCACGGTTTATCTAAGTATATTAAACATGGCTAGAAAGTTACATGTCAATCGGTAACCTAAAATGCAATATATGATTAATTGGCAAATAGTGCATTTTTTCTACAAGAACATTGTTTATTGGTGTTAGCCATGGTTAGTTCTATTATCACTACCTACTCTGCCTATAAATGCATAGTTTAGTGTTTATTTGTATTTAATTGATATAGTGCTAATGAAAATGTAAGGACCTAGTGACATGACCCCTCGTGGGCCTGCCTAGGAAGCCTATGGGAACTTGTCCCCCGCTAGTCGCAATTGGCTAATTGAATATGTGCACACTAGTTAAAACCTTTATGCTTCTAGTTATTTAATCCTACTATGCAGTCATGCATGAGTTTATCCTTTGACTAATCAATAAAATAAAGAAACAATACTTAAAACATTGCCATGGCATAATTTAATAAAAAAAAATATCAAAACTGTTAAAGCATTCAAATCAATTAAGCAGAATTAACTACATGTAATCAATTGTGTTCAAGCATCCTGATGCCTTTCCGCATCTTCGTCGTGAAACATGGTGAGCCTGGAGCAGAAACTTCTGGTGAAGGAATGCCTGGATGAGGAGCCTTGCTAGGAGAGACTGCCTGGAACACCCAGAAAACAAGGATTTGGAGGTCCCCGGAATGTTTTTCTGGGAGAGAAGCCTCCAACGCCCTAGTCAGTGTTTGGAAATGGAGAATAAGTAAACAATGGAGAGATTTTTCCCTTGGAGTTGGATCCCATTACCTAGGGTGTTTCCCGAATATTTATAGGGAGGTGTACAGGAAAAGTCCGTTTGCCACAGTCGGCCCCGATCGTGACACGTGCCACAGCCAACCGCAGGCCATCTGGTCAGAAGCCTAGGTCGTACGAGGGTGGCATGTCAGAGCGTGTCTGAGGGCGGCGTGTCGGGGACTTGTATGAGGGCAGCGTGTCAGAGAGTGTTCGAGGGCGGCATGTCGAGGACTTGTACCAGGGTAGTGTGTCAGAGCATGTCCTAGGGCGGCATGTTAGGGGCTCCTCAATCTTTTTTTCGTATGTCCATGTGGCCTTTCCGGGGGACCGAACTCCTTTGTAGTACCGAGCTCATCCGAGGAGGCAAGCTCCTTTGGAGGGAGGTCCCTTGTTTGTATGAGGCACCTTCGGGGTTGGGCTCTCCTGAGGTCAGGCTTGGGTACCTGATGATGGCGCTTCATGAGCGTGCTCCGAGGGTGGCCCGAAGTGTTATACAACGGTGGTTTTGGGCACGTGAGGTCGGCGCAAGGTCACCCACGGGAAGGGTGGTGACCCCTTCTTTTCGAAGTTGGTCCCATGGGTTTCCTGAGGGTAACGCCTATCCGGCTTGTCCGAGGGTGCTGAGCCCTCTCTTTGCTAGGGTTTTGTCATGTCTGTTTCGAGTGGAGGTGGTGCACTGGCCAAGGGTGGTGTGCACATGTGAAGTCTTTTGAAGAGTGATAGCTTTTCGGCTATCACATGCCCCCCTTAGTAAACCAAAGATGTTTCTTTGGTTTGGGGAGTTTCGGGAGCCCTTTTCTAGCAAGCGATGTTTGGTCTTGTTGCCATGATGTGCTTCCATCCGAAGTCTCTTTTTTCGCAGGAAGGAACATAGGCGAACTAAGGTGCTCTACCGAAGTAATTCCTCTAGTGTTTGAGTGGTGTCCCTGGCTCTTCCGCTGAGGTCATCGTCTGAGGCACGTACTTCCACTGGCCTTTCTGTTTGTGAATCGTTTCAACTTCCCATATAGATGGGGGCACTTCAGATAGGGTTATGTAGGTCTGCCAGTTGTCAGGGTTGTGCCCTCGTTTCCTGTATCAATTTACATGTGGCAGTTGGTGAGTGGCAAATGATTACGTCGGTTACATCAATTGCATCTCTTCGCCTTTGACGAGCAATAATGACGACACTTTGCCTGCCCCCTTTCGGCCTATATAAACACTTCTTTCCTCAGACCTTCACACTATTTTCCTTTGCTCTCGTTTGCTCTAGAACTCTCTCTTGTCTTCTTTCCTCTTCCAGCGGCAGTTCTAGCAGCGGAGCGATTTCTGGCAACCCTTCACGACGGCATCCAGGAATCCAGATTTCAGCAAAAATTTTAGTGAGTTTTTCTTTCCAAAGTTCTTCCTTTGAGAAATGTCGAACCCTGCTCCACCAATGATCGTCCGTCCTATTCCCGAGAGCTTTCACCCTCTTGAGTCTCATCCAAGATGTACTATTTTGGAGAAAATGACGAAGTGGGTAGCAAAATTCTATCTCCTTACTTACGCTGTACCGAGGTTACCTACCTCGGGCACGTACGGTTACATGGCCCATTCTGATGAGATCACTGTTTACCAAGCCCAACTGATGGTCGGTCTTCGGTATCCAGCCCCGTGAATGGTGTGTGAGTTCTACAGGTTTCATGGGATTGCCGTGAACCAGATTCCTCCAAACTCCTATTCTTATTTCAATGCCTTTCTTTACATGTGTCGGGTTTTTAAGATAAAGCCCCATTTTCTTTTCTTCATGCAATATTACAAGTGTTAGTGTTGTGCCCAAAAGGCCAATCATGAGATGATTGTATTTTTTAATATTGAGACATGATATTTTGTTAAGTCATTAATCTAGCAATTATGTTTAATGTTTTGTTTATGCATAACTTAACAAACATAATTGTGTTGGGTTTCGGGAGTCAGACAGCGCAGCAGAATTTAACATAAACCCTCCAGGATCCAAGTGAAACGGGGTAAACTGGGTGTTCAAACATTTCATACCTAATTTCCAGTTGAGGTCTCTCACTCAACTGTAGAGTCGAATCACAAAACCTGAACAGTTGATGTGTTCAGGCTCTCTATGGTATCCACACGAGCCTCTCGGGATCACCACGCTTCCACCACGTCCAGGCAGATGCGTTTCTCTTGCGCTTGCAGTGCTAGCTTGCATCCTCCAAGGAATTGCAAGAGAAGAGTACGGCTGTCCTTTTGGGAGGCTAGGGCAAGGAGACCTTACAAATTTCTCACTTAAAAGTTGTATTTATAGTGAGACTCAACTTTCAGGCCTAATGGGTTTCAAAACCCCAATGCAATTAGGATTTAATTTCGGGCTTAATAATGGCTCAACTCTTTGGCCCATTATTAATACGAAATTAAAGTGAAACCATAACCTAAATAATTAGCCCATGCACTCTAATGATCCAAATAGCTCTATGTGTGCGACCCAATAGGCTCTTGCCATGTTGGCAAATATCATAAATCACATTTATGATCATAAGCAATGAGCGGTGTCTAGCAACACATCATCGCTACCCAAGTGACAAGATTGTCGGTGAATCGACTAAACCTTTATGATCATCACTGATATATGCCATTGTCCCTTTGTCCAAGATATCAAGACTAAGCACGAGACATGGAATGTGTCACTCTCGTATAGCCCAATCTTTGGTTTCTTGATTACTGAGTAGACCAACTTAAACTGATGACTTTGATATCGTATATCAACTCATCGGAGCATGGCCATGCATTTTCTAAGTCTCACTCTATCAAGGGGCCCGAAGATATCACTCTCGTTACATAGGAGGGACAAATCCCATCTTGATCATACAAATCCCTCCGCATGATATGTGACATACCCAATGACCTCCTTCAAGTTCACTCAGTTACGAGCAACAAAGGAAAGTATCAAAGTATGTGACTCACATGTAGGGAACCTTGATGATCTTAGGTCGAAGGACTACATATACCATGATCACTATGAGAATCACTTATGACACTCATATAACGATCCATGTAGTGTTCTCATGGTGGGTCGGTCCAGTACACAAGTTCTCCAACTTGTACCCATATGTAGACTACATATCTCATATTAGTCTCCACATATGCTAGTCATTATGTATTATTGCAACCCGTGCCACAATAATACTAGACTAGGGACGTTTAAGAATATCATTATTCTAGGGTTACAATTATGTTTATTACGTTACGTAGAAACAAAACAACAAACAAAATTGCTGGATTAATGCCTAAATAAAATATCATGACTTAATGTGCAAAAATACAATCATCTCATGATTGTCTTTTTGGGCACAACACTAACAAATTGTAACACTAGAATAATGATATTCTCAAACGTCCCTAGTCTAGTATTATTATGGAGCGGTTGTAATAATACATAACGGCTAGCATATGTAGAGACTAATATGAGATATGTAGTCTGCATATGGGTACAAGTTGGAGAACTTATGTACTGGACCGACCCACCATGAGAACACTACATGGATCGTTATATGAATGTCATAAGTGATTCTCATAGTGATCATGGTATATGTAGTCCTTCGACCTAAGATCATCAAGGTTCCCTACATGTGAGTCACATACTTTGATACTTTCCTTTGTTGCTCGTAACTGAGTGAACTTGAAGGAGGTCATTGGGTATGTCACATATCATGCGGAGGGATTTGTATGATCAAGATGGGATTTGTCCCTCCTATGTAACGGGAGTGATATCTTCGGGCCCCTTGATAGAGTAAGACTTAGAAAAATGCATGGCCATGCTCGGATGAGTTGATATACGATATCAATGTCATCAGTTTAAGTTGGTCTACTCGGTAATCAAGAAACCAAAGATTGGGCTATACGAGAGTGACACATTCCATGTCTCGTGCTTAGTCTTGATATCTTGGACAAAGGGACAATGGCATATATCGGTGATGATCATAAAGGTTTAGTCGAATCATCGACAATCTTGTCACTTGGGTAGCAATGATGTGTTGCTAGACACCGCTCATTGCTTATGATCATAAATGTGATTTATGATCATTGCCAATGTGGTAAGAGCCTACTGGGTCGCACACATAGAGCTATTTGGATCATTAGAGTGCATGGGCTAATAATTTGGGTTTTGGTTTCACAATAATTTCGTATTAATAATGGGCCCAATAGTTGAGCCATTATTAAGCCCGAAATTAAAGCCTAATTGGATTAGGGCTTTGAAACCCATTAGGCCTGGAAGTTGAGTCTCACTATAAATACAACTTCTAGTGAGAAATTCACAGGTCTCCTTGCCCTAGCCTCCCAAAAGGACAGCCGCACTCTTCTCTTGCAATTCTTTGGCGGACGTAAGCTAGCACTGCGAGCGCAAGAGAAACGCATCTGCCGGGACGTGGTGGAAGCTTTGTGATCCCGAGAGGCTCATGTGGATACCATAGAGAGCCTGAGCACGTCAACTGTTCAGGTTTAGTGATTCGACTCTACAGTTGAGTGAGAGATCTTAACCGAAAATTAGGTATGAAAATTATCGAACACTCAGTTTACCCCCATTTCACTTAGATCCTGGAGGGTTTCGGTTAAATTTCACTATGCTGTTTGGCTCCCGAAACCCATCAACAAGCTCCACCTGATCCCGAAGGGTGGCTTCTACTTCTTGCTTCCTCGAGGATCCGGGAGCAAGAAGTTCACCTTTACCTTCGAGATGAAGGACAGCTGGCAGGGGTGGCAAAAAAAGTTCCTTTTCCTATCAGTTCCAGAAAGATGGAGCTACATTCTGACCAGATGGACTTCGGGGGTGTTGAAGACTGACGTTGTTGACCCTCGGAAGCTGCTGACCTCTGGGTTGGCCACGGAGTTTGACGAGCTCGACAGACGCATTCGGGCCATTGTGGATTGGGACCCCGAGGTCCCTCCGCGTTCCTTATACCCCTTTCCCATTAAGTGGGACCTTATGTCCGAAGAGGTCCTTCGGGAACTGGGGGTAATCCACGAGCACAAGTTCGACTTGAACCTGCCCGTGCCAGTTCTCCCAGGAAAGAAGGCATGGTTGGTGATGCTTCTTCGGGCCGAGATTTCATACGAGGCTTTTGCCGAGAGTAAGTTATCTCCCAGGTTTAGCTGCCTGTATTCCTTTTGGACTTACACTGATGTTTTTTCCTTTTGCAGAGATGGGCGATCAATCTGCGGAATTCTACAAGTCCCTTTTTCTCGGTCAGGCCGAGAAGGGGGAGCAGACGCGAAGGAAGACGTCTGCGAAGAGGAAGAAGACTACTGGGGGTCCGTCTAAGGCGAAGAAAGCCAAAGCGGATGTCCTTCCCCCTCCCCCCGAAGACGTCATGGAGGTGCAGGATCAGTCGCCTGCCCAATCTCCTGCCCACGCCGATCCACCTTCGGATCCTGCCATCCTTGAGACAGCCTTGAGTCTGGATGCTGCAACTGAGACTTCGGTCGAAGGTACTTCGGCTCAAGAGCTTGAGGAGAGTAGGAGAAGGAAGGGCAAAAATATTCCCGGTGAAGTCCGTGAAGTGGACGAGGCCGAGGATGCCGTAACCGAGGTTCCACCAGGTTCGTTCCTTAGCCGTTTCTCTATGAATTTTGGTGTTTTTTGGTATCTATGATTTTATAGATGAATGGCTAAGGGATGTCGTACTAATGGAACTTCGGCGTGATCTTGCAGAGGAGGTGATACCTGCTCCTTGGGTGGAGGCTCATGCCCGGAAGAGGGCCCTTCGGGATAGCCATATCCCGAAGGACAAGGTACCAAGGGAGCCCTTCTAGTCTTTCACGGAGGACATGAACTTGTTCTCCGCGGACAGCCAGTTGATGGCTCCCCAAATGGCGACGGGTGTGCTGACGAATGCTACCTTTCAGTCGCTCATCGCCGAATGCCCGAATGAGGAGATCCTCGTGGTGAGGATGAGCGAACACGCTGCCCAGGTAGATTTCTTCTTTCTTTCTTTGGGGACATAGAAAAATTTTCTTCTGAGTTTTTGTTGCCCTCTGACCCTTACTCGGGGCTTTCTTTTCTGCAGCTCCTGGCATATAGCAGATATTTCCGAGCTTGGGCGGCAAAGCAAACTGAGGCTCGTTCTCGGTCCAAAAGTTCACTAAGGAAGGCAAGGGAATTCTGTTCTAAATACGCCCTCAAGTATAGTGAACTAGACAAAATTGCCAAGGAAGAGGTGGGGAACCTTCGGGCCGAGCTCCGGGAGAGTAAGAAGGAGCTCCTTCTCAACTTTTCGGCCAAGGTTGAGGACCTCGGCGTAAATTGTGTCGTTCTTTCTTTAGGGAACGAGGCCCTTCGGAAGGAAAAAGCAGATGATGCTGAAAACCTTAGGAAGGCGCTTGCTTTGAATGCCGATCTCCAAGCCGAGGTTGATTTGTTAAAGAATGAGGCCAAGAAGAAGAAGAAGAAGAAGAAGAAGCTCGAAAGGGAGGTTGCTGAGCTTACTTCCGAACTAGCGACTCTGAGTGCCGAGAAGGACCAGTCTGACAAGATGATGAAAGTGTCTTTTCAGGATGGTTTTTGTCTGGCTCGTCATCAAGTCCTTTCTCGGCACCCCGAGCTTGACCTCTCCTTCCTGGCCGTTTTGGATTTTCCCAAAGAGCCCAGGTGGACGTGGTCGAAGTTGGAGTATCTCAACCTCCCGCCTGTTGCGCCTGCGCCTTCGGATGCTCCCATTCAAGAAAAAGATGCCAACGCCGAGGAGGCAGCGGACGCCCAGGCTCAGCAATAGGCTTTTTTCTTCTTTCTTTTTCTTGTAATCTGCTCTCTTGTACCACTGCCTCCGAGCTATGAATGAAATTTTTTTTTCAAAGGTTTGGCTAAGTTTCCGCTCTTTTCCTTTGATCACCATCCTTCGGGAGCTTGTATGATTTTATGTGTGCGTCTTCGGCAAACATCGACGTTCGAAATCATGCCTTCGGGAGGCTTCGTATTGTTCCTTTTTTAGCAAAATTTTTCCAATACGTGAACCATTTTCTCTTTTCCGAACGTATTCTGCCGAGCCTTAGGCTTCGCTAGGAGCCCTTTCCAGCAATGTGATCATATTCGTATGCTTTTATTTACTGGCGATTTCGGAGAGGAGTAACCACAAGCTTTTCTTCAGAAAAAATGTCTAAGTGTAGAATTTTTTCAAAGAATCTGAATGCCAAGTGTTTCTCAACTCTACTCCTTCGGTGTCGCCTAATTTATAGACCCCTGGGCGGATTTCATCGAGGACCAGATAAGGTCCGTCCCAGTTTGCCCGAAGTACCCCATCTGATGGTCTTCACGGCTCGAATTCAGCCTTTCGGAGGACGAGGTCCCCTTTCTTGATTCCTTTTTTCTTCACATGCAAGTTAGTAGCATCAGCTACTCTTTGTTGAAAAGCCTTCCTCCTGAGTTCGGCCATTTCCCGGTGTTCTTCGGTGAGGTCTAATTTTGTCCTCAAACCAAGGTTGTTTCCTTCTTCGTCGAACACCTGTATTCTTACTGAAGGCTGTATGACCTCAATGGGAATAATGGCTTCTGTACCGAACACGAGCGAGAAAGGAGTTTCTCCTGTGGCCCTTCGGGGAGTTGTGCGATAGCTCCATAGTACACTTGGGAGTTCCCCTGGCCATTTCCCTTTTGCCTCTTTTAGCCTTTTCTTCAGGCCATCTTTTATTGTCCTATTGGACACCTCGACTTGCCCATTACTTTGAGGATGGGCTACTGGGGTGAAGTGTAGTTTTACGCCGAGGTTGGTCACGAATTCTCGGAACCCTTTGTCAGTAAACTGGGTACCATTGTCGGCCACTATTACCCTTGGTATGCCAAATCGGCATATGATGTTCTTCCAGACGAACTTCTGGGTATCCTTCACTGAGATCGATGCCAAAGGCTTTGCCTCGATCCACTTAGTGAAGTAGTCTACTGCAACTATGCAATATTTCACTCCACCGGGGGTGCTTGGGAGAGGTCCGATGAGGTCAATACCCCAGACGGCAAAGGGGCAAGGGTAATTTGCCGAAGTTATTGTTTCCGAGGGTAACCTCTGGATGTTGGCGTATCTTTGGCAATTGTCACATTTTTGAACAAATTGCCTTGCATCCTTCCTTATGATAGGCCAAAAGTAACCTTGGCGAAGTAGTACTCTGGCGAGGGCGTCTGTTCCTATGTGGGAACCACAGGCCCCCTCGTGAACTTCTTTGAGGATTGTTCTGACATCCCCTTTACTTATGCACCTCTGCTAGGGGCTTGCATACCTTTGTCTGTATAGTTCCTCCCTGATGAGGAAGTATCTCCCAGAGCATTTTCGCATTTTTGATGCCTCGACAGGGTCTTCGGGGAGTGCCGAAGTTGCAAGATATTTCTTGATGGAATCTTGCCATCCTTCTCCCGAGGTTGCTACGCACATTAGCTCTATGCTGGGTTGACTCAGTACCTCGGTAGGTTCTTTGGACTTGGCCAAGGTGTCAGCTTCAGCATTGTCTCTGCGAGGCACGTTTTCTATATGTCCCGAGTCAAACTCTTTAATGAGTTTCTTGACGAGGTCATGATATTTTGCCAAGGTTGGATCTTTTGCAGCGTAATCTCCTGTCATTTGTCGGACTACTAGCTGCGAGTCGCTGTGGGCCTTAAGGTTTCTCACACCAACTTTTCTGGCCAGTTTTAGTCCTGCTATGATGGCCTCATATTCGGCGATGTTATTGGTGACATCAAAACCGAATTTGATGGCTTTGGTGGCTTCCATACCTTCGGGCCCCCGAAGAACCACTCCAGTGCCTTGGTGTTCGGCGCCTGAGGCTCCATCGACAAAGAGTTTCCACTCTGGTTCCATCCTTATCAGGTTTTTCGAGGTGATTTCACCATTCTCGATTTCTGGAACTTCGGCGACGAAATCTGCCAATGCCTGGGCTTTTATTGCCCTTATTGGCTCGTAAGTGATGTCATATTCTCCAAGCTCGATACACCATTTTGACAGCCTTCTCGAATGTTCTACCTTCTTCATTATGTCACGAAGAGGTAGGTTACCTCGGACAATGATGGCGTGTCCATGAAAGTAGGGCCGTAGCCTTCTACCTGCGAGTACTAAGGCAAAAACGGCTTTTTGGAGCAATGGGTACCTAACCTCGGTGCCGTGTAGGGACTTGCTTACATAATGTACCGGGCACTGCTTCCCACCCTCTTTTTTCACTAGGACTGAACCCACAGCTTTTTCAGTAACGGCAAGGTAGAGGATGAGAAGCTCTCCTTCCCGAGGTTGCCGAAGTGTTGGCAATCGGGTTAGGTAGCTTTTAAGCTCATCCCAGGCTTTCTGACATTCTTGATTCCAAGGGTGCTCCTTGGTGCCGGAATTGCCTTCGCTTTTGGTTGCTTTGGTAACCACCTTGAAGAATGGTCGACATTGGTCACCATACCTAGAAACGAATCTACTAAGGGAAATGATTCTTCCAGTAAGCCTTTGTATATCTTTAGTGGTTGTAAGTGTTTGGAATCCTAACAAGGCTTTGACCTTTTCGAGGTTGGCATCTATTCCCCTTTCTAACACCATGAACCCGAGGAACTTTGCTGCGCTTATTCTAAACATGCACTACTCGGGGTTAAGGTGAATGCCAAACTCTCAAAGTCGTTGGAAGGTTTCGTCTAAGTCCAAGATATGATTACTAGGCATTCTGCTCTTAACTATCATATCATCGACATACGCTTCCATGTTCCTCCCGATCTGGGAGTCGAACACTTTATTCATCAACCTCTGATAGGTAGCCCCTGCGTTCTTAAGGCCGAAGGGCATTCTGACGTAGCAGTAGGTACCAACTTCGGTGATGAAGGCGGTTTTTTCTTCATCTTCAGGGTTCATCCGAATTTGATGATACCCGCTGAAGGCATCGAGGAAACTGAGGAGACCGTATTCGGCGGTTGAATCCACCAATTGGTCTATGGCTGGCAAAGGGTAAGAGTCCTTTGGACAGGCATCATTCAGGTTCCGGAAATCGATGCACATTCGGAGCTTTTCACTCCCTTCTTTTGTGGCGATAACCACGTTGCTGAGCCATTCGGGGTATTTAACTTCTCTTATTACCCCTGCCTCAATCAGGCGCTTAACCTCGGCTTTAACGAAGGAGTTCTTATGAGCCGATAGGTTCTGTTTTTTCTGCCGAACCGGCCTTGCGTCAGGGCGTACTTTGAGACTATGGTGGATTATGCCGAGGTCGACCCCAGGCATGTCTTTCGGAGAGTAGGCGAATAGATCTTTGTTCATTAACAAGAAAGATACAAGCCTATCTTTGTCACCCTTGGCCAATTTTTTCCCCACTCGGGTGTTTCGGCCGGGGACCAGCTCTACATCTTCTGTTTCTACTTTTTCCAACTCTTCTATTCCCTCCTTTGCTGTCTCTTTGCCTGTCATGACGGCTCTTTCAGTAGCCGAAGTCTGTACTTGGACCTTCGCTGGGCTTTGTCTAGCCTTGGTGAAGACCCTCCTGACTTCGGCTTGGTCAATGAAGATCTCTGCATCTCCTTCTTTAGTTGCAAAGGTGACTGTTAAGTACTTTACATCTGGGCGGATGTGGAGATTGCCTTGAGTTTGCCTTCCGAGGATGGCATTGTATGATGAGGGAACATCAATGACAATGAATCTCGTCATAATGGAGGCGAACAGTTCCTCCTGACTCTGAGGTGAGGTCCCTTTCAGCATTAGGGGCAGATCGATGTATCCGAGGACTGGGAGCTCGGATGGCCCAACCCTAAAGGTGGGGGAATTGACTGTGTTGAGGTCGCCTTTTGAAATGCCTAAGTTAGGCAGTAGGTGGGAGAAGATGACATCGGTGTTGGAGCCATCATCCAGAAGTACTCTTTTGACGTCCCAACTCCCTATCCTTGCCATGACAAGGAGTGGGTCATCGTGGGGGAACTTCACAGTGGACCCGTCTTTGCGAACAAGCCTGTTCGGCGAGTTCCCATACTCCATTATGGAGATTTCTCTTATCTTTCTTTTCCTTTCAGCCAAGGGTATCCCTGTAGTGATGGTTTGGATGACCCCTGCTGATGGTGGCGGATTCTTTCGAGGACTTCGGTCTCGACGTCTATCGGAATCATAGTCCTCCTCGTCCCCCATTCTTTGTTCTTCCTTTCTCCCTTTCGGAGAAGGCATCCGCAAGTACCGGCGAAGTTGGCCCTGCTTTATCAGAGACTCGATGTACTTTCTTAGCTGGAAGCAGTCTTCAGTGTCATGGCCATGATCTCGGTGGAATTGGCAAAACTTCTTCATGTTCTTCTTGTTTTCCGAAGTCATGGCCTTTGGCCTTGGAACTGTAGTCCCTTGCCTTTCTAAGGCCATGAGAATGCTGGCCC
>SMDT01001309.1:0-99978 GCA_005392925.1 Aquilaria sinensis | reverse complement strand
AGTGTGTTGGCCGAAAGTGCACTTTGAGGTAATCATGTGTTCCTCTTCATGGTATTAGTGCCATGGGCATTGGTTAGTGATACTTTGATGATCATATGTTGGATTTAATGGGTGAGGAACATTGTTATGTGAAATTGGGTTATATGGCCGTGAGCTTGAAGTGGCATAATTTAGTGCCCATTGTTTGAATACATGGTAATGTTGCCATGAAACATTAGTTATTGATGTTTTGATGTGTATGTGTGGAGATAGTTGATAGAGAACATATGTATGTGAAGGTGTGCACTTTGGCCGAGAACTTGATTTGGTATATCATGATGTACTTCAATGGGTTACATGGTAATTGTGCCATGAGCGTTTTCATTTGATGGCCACTTGATCATGTTTTGGGTTAGTTGGATGAATGACACAAATTTGTGAAAATGTGTACTTTGGCCGAGAGCTTAGTTTATGGTAACGTAGTGCATTTCACTTGGTTACTTGGTAATACTACTATGGAAAATGTTCATTGGTGATTAGAGTATCATGTGGTATGACAGAATGATCAGCAGTACATATATGGACATATTGGACACTTTGGCCGAGAGCTAAAGTGTGCGCATTCTAGTGTTCTTCATTTGAGTCATGGTAGCTTAATCCATGGATGTGTGTGATGATGCCTATGTGTTGTTATGCTAGGCATTGTGATTGAAGAGCACTTGGACATTTGAAACTTGGTTGAGACCGAGAGCTATTTGAGGTAGGGTTCACTGGCACTTGACTTTGCTTGGTAATATACACCATGAATCAAGTGTCTAGACTGGCTAAGTGATGGTTAAACTTGCCAAATGACCTTAGTTTCTTGATGGGCTTAGTGTTTATACTTGGTTGCTTGTTGATTAGCTAATTAACTATGGTACATGTACTAGAAATGCAAGTAAATGTGGCCTATTTGCTTGGCATTTTGGGAGCTCCAAATGGAAATGGTGTATTGGTAAGTTTGTGTGCAAGAAATGCACATGGGTACATGTATGGCTTATATGGCCGAGAGCAACATTGTGGAGTGTGTGTGTGTACTTGTGTGCTTTGGTGTTTCCTTGTGCATGCTAACCCCACTTATGAAATATTTGACTTATTTATCTGTCTTGTATATGTATATGCCTGTTTTTCTTGTCTTGGTGTTTGTTTTGCAGGCTAAGCTAACTAATGGGAGGTTAAGCTTTGAGAGTGATTACTCAGCTTAACTAAATAGACTCAATATGAGTTGTATATGTTTTAAGTGAATCCTATTGAGTTATATGCTCACTGCCCATCCTTTATTTTTCAGGCAAGGACATTCGGCCTGAGTAAGGCTAAGCTGCTTGTGTGTGTGCTTAGTGTTTATATTTGCTTGTTTTGTAAGGTATGCCCCAATGTGTGCTTGGCTTAGCATTTTGATTTCATTATAAGTCTTATTCCTTGATTGGCCGAGACTTATAGTTGAAGTTTGCAGGCAGTAGTTGGAGACTTGTCTAGGAGAGCTATGGATACCTGGACTGTAGCTTTGATCATAGTGTTTTCCTTCATGACCATGAATCAAGCCATTGGGTTGGTGTTGCAGTGTGTACTCTTGTATGGCATACTTAAGGTCATGTTTGACCATTAGGAGTCTTGGCATGTAATAACTTGGCATAAATACTTTTGGTTTCTTGGCATGTGTAGCCATGTTATGGTTGCTAGGTAGACTACCCTTTTGTGTTTATATGTGTAGTCTTTAGTGCCTAGACTCATGTTGCTTGAATGGGTTTTGTATGCCAAGTTCTATATGGACTAAGGATGGCGTTATGCTTGCTTATGTATGTTGGATGTTATGGGCCAAGGTTTGGCACTTGTATGTGAATAGTTGGGGCCTTACAACAAGAAAATATTGTGCATAAGTATGTGTACCTTAATTGGCCGAGAGCATCATGCACATTTTGTATGTGGTTTTTCAAAATCTGAACCAAATCTTGTGGGCTTCTTGGTTGCCATATAGTTAGTACACTTGATGCACACCATTTATGCACTTAAATTGCATTAAGTGTTGCCTTGCTTGTTGTGCAAGAAATCAATTGAATCCTTGCTTGTGGAGCAAGTTAAGGGTTTGGGCCTTGCCCTTGCTGCAAGTTGATAATGGATCTTTATTAAAGCCACCTGGGCCACCTCCCAGGCCTCATAACTTAAGAAAATAAGACTTAAAAGTTGCCATTGCTTGCTTGGCCGAGAACTAGAACCTAATTTTATAGTTGGGCTTGTGAGCTAGTTTAGGAACTTTTAGGCCAGGGCCTGAGTGAGGTGTGACACTATCACCCTCGGTATACCGAATCTGCATATGATGTTCTTCTAGACAAATATTTGTATGTCCTTTTTTCGATATTGCTGCTAATGGCTCTGCCTTGATCCACTTGGTGAAATAATCTACTGCGACTACCCAGAACTTCACTTCCCCTAGAGCTGTCGGGAAAGGCCCAATGAGGTCGATACCCCAAACAGCGAAGGGGCAAGGATAGTTTGCCAAAGTTATGACTTCTGAGGGTAGTCTCTAGATGGGGGCGTGTCTCTCGCACTCGTCGCATTTCTGGACAAACAGCCTCGCATCCTTCCTTAAGATAGGTCAAAAATATCCTTAGCAGAGTAGTACCCCAACAAGGGCATAAGTCCCGATATGAGAACCACAAGCCCCCTCATGGAATTCTTTGAGGACCATCTCAACGTCCTATTCGCTGACACACCTCTGTAACAGACTCGTGTACCCTTGTCAGTACAACTCCTCTCCGATTAGGAAGTATCTTCCTAAGTTTTTTCGTATTCTAGCAGGTTCAGAAGGATCTTTGGAAAGTTCCGAAGTTGTGAGGTATTTCTTGATAGGATCTTTCCACCCTATACCCGAGGTTGCTATGCACATTATTGCTGTGCTCGGCTGGCAGAGTACTTCAGTGGACTCTTTTGATTTAGCCAAAGTATCCGCCTCCATATTTTCTCATTGAGGTACATTTTCTCTTTGTACCTTGTCAAATTCTTGGATAAGTCTTTTTGCGAGGTCGTGGTACTTTGCCAAGTTTAGGTCTTTAGCCCCGTAGTCCCCCACCATCTGTCGGACCACCAGATGAGAATCGCTGTGGGCCTTCAGATTTCTTACACCAACTCTTTTTGCCAGCCGTAAACCTGCTATGAGGGCTTCATATTCAGCGACGTTATTGCTGACATTGAAACCGAATTTGATGGATTTTGATGCTTCCATACCTTCAGGTCCCCATAAAATTACTCCAACTCCTTGATGCTCAGAACCAGAGGCACCATCGATGAAGAGCGTCCACTCAAGTTCGTACCGTGGCCCTCGGGAGCATCTTCAGTCTTTGGTACTTCGACAATGAAGTCCACCAATGCTTGGGCCTTTATAGCCCTTCTCGGCTCATAGGTGATGTCATATTCACCGAGCTCGATGCACCACTTCAGTAATTTTCCCGAGTGATCTACCTTTCTCATGACATCCCGAAGAGGTAGGTTACTTCGAATAATGATAGAATGTCCTTAGAAATAAGGCCGCAGCCTTTTGCTTGCCAATACGAGAGCATAAATGGCCTTTATAGGAAAGGGTACCTAACTTCAGCACCATGCAATGACTTGCTCACATAGTATACTGGCCACTATTTTCCTCCTTCCTCCCTTACAAGTATCGAACTCAGGGTCTTTTCGGTAACGACGATGCAGAGCATGAGAGGTTCTCCCCCCATCGGTTACTGAAGCATCGGCAGGTGGGCTAAGTGGCTCTTGAGTTCGTCCTGAGCCTTTTGGCAATCTTCATTCCAAGGATGTTCCTCGGAGCCGAGGTTACCTTCATTCTTTGCTGCTTTGGTGAGCACTTTGAAGAATGGTCGGCACTGGCCCCCGTATCTGGAGATGAATCTGCTAAGGGCTGTGATTCTGCCAGTAAGCCTTTCTACATCCTTGGTCATCGTGAGAGTTCGGAATCCTAGTAGGGCCTTAACCTTTTCTGGGTTGGCATCGATACCTCTCTCAGATACCATAAACCCAAGGAATTTGCCAGCCGTCACCCCGAACACACATTTCTTGGGGTTAAGATGGATCCCGAACTTTCGAAGTTGGTTGAATGTTTCCTCCAAGTCTACGATATGACTGCCAGGCTATTTGCTTTTGACTATCATATCGTCTACATATACTTCCACATTTCTCCCAATTTGGGACCTGATTACTTTGTTCATCAGCCTTTGGTACGTTGCTTCAGCGTTTTTAAGGCCGAATGGCATTTTCACATAGCAGTAGGTACCGACTTCAGTTATGAAGGCAGTTTTTTCCTCATCTTTGGGATTCATCCGAATTTGGTGATATCCACTGAAGGTGTCAAGGAACCTAAGTAGACCGTATTCGGCAGTAGACTCTACCAATTGGTCTATTTGTGGCAGAGGGTAGAAGTCCTTCGGGCAAGCGTCATTTATGTTTCAGAAGTCGATACACATCCGAAGCTTATCACTCTCTTCCTTGGAGGCAACAACAATGTTGCTTAGCCACTCAAGGTACTTGACCTCCCTTATTATGCCCGCCTCCGTTAATTGTTAGACTTCAGTTTTAACAAAGTTGTTCTTATGCGCTGAGAGGCTACGTTTTTTCTGTCGAATAGGCTTCACCTCCAAACGCACTTTAAGGCTATGTTGGATTATACTAGGGTCCACCCTAGGCATATCACTCGGAGAGTAAGAAAACAGATCTTTGTTCATTAATAGAAGGGATGCAAGCTTTTCCTTGTCACCTTCGGCCAGTTTTTTCACCACTCGGGTACTTTGGCCCGGGACAAGCTCTACATCCTCTGCTTGTATTTTTTCAGAGTAACTTTTCTCTCCTCCTATTTCCTCTTCACCTAGTATGTTCTTTTCTCCTGAAGTCTATGCATGAACCTTCATTGGGTTTTGCTTGCCTTTATGAAGACTTTCCTTACTTCGGCTTCATCTATGAATATTTTCGTGCCCCCTTCCTTCGTGCCGAAAGTAACTGTTAGGTACTTCACATCTGGGTAAATGTGGAGGTTTCCTTGTGTCTGCCTTCTGAGGATGGCGTTGTATGAAGAAGGGATATCTATAATGATGAACCTTGTCATTATGGAGCCAAAGAGCTCTTTCTTACTCTAAACAGAAGTTCCTCTTAGCATCACAGGTAGATCAATCCACCGAGTACAGGGAGTTCGAACGGACCTACTCCAAAGGTAGGGGAAGTAACAGGTTTGAGCTCACCTTTTAAGATGCCCAAGTTCAGCAACAAGTGGGAGAATAAAACATCGGCGTTGGAGCCATCATCGATGAGCACTCTCTTGACTTCCCAGCTCCTTATCCTTGCCATGACTAAGAGGGGGTCATCATGAAGGAACTTCATGGTAGACCCATCTTTTAGAACAAGCTTGTTCAATGGGTTTCCGAAATCCATCATCGAGATTTCCTGGACTTTCCTTTTCCTCTCGGCTGAGGGTATCACAGTAGTGATTATTTGGATCACTCTCGCTGAAGGTGGTGGATGCTTTTTGAGACTTCAGTTCTGACGTCGGTCAGAATCGTAGTCCTCATCTTTTCCTTTTCTTTCTTTTTCCCTTCTTCCTTTAGGGGATGGCATCCGTAGGTAGCACCAAAGTTGCCCCTGCTTGATTAAAGATTCAATGAACTTTCTCAGTTGGAAGCAATCCTCAGTTTCGTGCCCGTGGTCTCAGTGGAACTGGCAGAACTTTTTCATGTTGTTTTTATTGTCTGAGGTCATGGCCTTTGGTCTCTGAATCAAAGTTCCTTGTCTCTCCAAGGCCATAATATGTTCATCATTGTGGTGTTCAAGGGAGTGAACGACATCGGTTTCTTCCCCCTTTGTTTTCGAGGTCTACCCTTGCCTTCAATTGGGTACCGAGGTTGGTGACTCTGACCCTCGAAGTGATTGTGATCAGACTTCGGCCCTCCCATCCTCTTCGGTAGAATTCTCCAAGGGTGTTGAGGGGATCTTTGGGGAACTGGTAGAAGAGTTGTGAATTTCTCCTAAGTCCCTTGATCATGGCTAGGATGCGAATTTCGGGGCAAAAGTCAGGCACACTCAGGGCTTTTCGGTTAAACCTCTCGACATAGTCCTAAATGGCCTCCCCATTCTTTTGGGCTATGTCAAACATTTGGACAGGCATCTTCACCATCGTTCTACTTCTGATGAATTGCTGGGTGAATACGGCAGATAACTCCTGGAAGCCCATTATGGTTCCGGGAGCCAGGGAGTTATACCACGTAGTTGTTGGCCCTAAAAGGGTAACTTCGAAGCACTTACAGAGGGTGGCGTCATCAGCGCCGTGCAACACCATGATGTGCCTATATTTCGTCAGATGAGCTTGGGGGTCGTTGTGCCCATCATATGTTTCCAAACACAGCACTCGGAAGTCTCTTGGCATAGGTGCTTCTACTACTACGCGGATAAAGGGCGACTATTCTCCGATGAAGGTCTCTGACAACCTTGACCAGATAGGTTTCCGAGAAATATGTTTTTCCACCTTCTCCATGAGAGTACTATCTTCTCCTCGTTGCCTGGTAGTCACCGCCAACAGAGAGTAACGTCTTCTTTTTGGAGAGTAACTTCGTCGGCGGGGGGATTGGGACTTCTCGTATGGGGATAGACTCCGCCGGTGAGACGTCCTGGGCTCTTTTGACACTGTTTCTCCAGCACGGCATCCTTTGGAGGGTACGTTCTCTATTGATGACTCATCATGAGAACCCCCGCTTCCAGAGCTCCGGCGAGGTAACCTTGGGCTTCTCTCTTGCCGAGCGCTAGGAGAAAGTGCCTTTCCCCCAGTAGGTGGTTGTGACCACCTTTGGTTAAGCTGTTGAGTCATTTCAACCATAACAGAGCACTGAAAATCTTGCAAAAAGCTCATAATGACCATTAGAGGATGATCGTCCTCTGGGAATGAAGTTTTTGCTACAAGCTAGTCAGTCGCTGTTGGAGCTTCCAGCGCGGACTAGGACTTCAGGAGTCTCTTGTCCTTAGAACGCTAGGTCTAAACAATGATGACCTGAGAATAGGTTCCCACAGACGGTGCCAAATGATGCCCATCATATGACATGCTGGCCTGAATGAGAGACTTTCGGTGTGAAGGTGTCTGCAAGGCTTTGAAGAATAAGGGTTAGAGATTCCTCGAAATGTGTTTCTGAGGGAGGAGCCTCTGACGCCCAAGTGAGTATCTGAGAGTGGCGGAAAAAAGCAGAGAGTAAAGAATAAATAATGTCCTCTATGTCCTTACCAAAGTCCCTCCCAAGTATTTATAGGAGGGTGGAGAGAGGAGGCCATTTGTCATAGCTGGCCCCGATCATGACACGTGTTCGGTCAGATCCGATCCGTACCTTTGGAGGTAGGCGTCACCAGCTGGCCATAGGCCGTTCTGGCCAGAAGTCAAGAGCGTGTGCGAGGTCTCTCTGTTAGAGGCTACTTAACCATTTTTTTTGTATTCCCGTAAGACCCCTTCGGTGTACAAGACCCCCTCGGGAGGAGATTTTTCTTGAGGGCTAGTGGGGAAGAATTCGGCAGAGTGGGTCACCTTCAGGAGGCATTTTCCTCTGTCGAGGATGGTAGATCTACTTTTCTGAGGTTGGTAAATCTGGAGGTGGTGAAAGACACCTTTTCCCGAAGTTGGTCATGTCACCTTTCCGAGGGTGGTGTCGATGGAGTGCCCCGAGGTTCGGGCTAAGTCCTTACCAAGTGTGGTTTCTGGATAGTTGATCAAGAGATCTTTGAGGGCCGTAACCCTTCGGCTATCAAGTGCATTTTAGAATTGCATTTATTAAGGGTTAGTTTTTTCATGGTGGACTGGTGTTAAATTCTTGCCCAGTGTGTTGTTTATAAGCATCATGAGCATGGATTGGTCGGCATATTATGTTCATGTGCATGTAAGTTTCTAGACATGGTGCAAGTAGAGGTATCCTTAATGCCATTGGGAGGTTTTGGAAGCCCTAAAAGTGCTTAAGGCAGGTAGCTATAGGTGCAGTGCTTAGGGACGTGATACTATAGAGTCAGGAGTGGCACTAGAACACCCAACCCTCAAATTGGAGTCTAAGAGCTTTTTCCAGCATTGCGGCACCACCGACAAACTAGGTGTCTACTTTAGGGAAGGCTTCAACGGGAAAGGGAAAGGGGTGCGTAAGGGCAAAGGATGCCCCGTGGTGCTCGGGAACTCCTAGAACTCTCATTGGAGTTAGATGATTCACTTGAGTTTTTATGCTACAAGTGTGCCCATAGAGGAAGTTGGTTTAAAAGACTACAATAGTGAGCCATTGGGGACCTATCATGGCCTTAAGCTTAATGTTTCAATGCAAACCTTAGTGTGCTTATGTGGGTTCCTTAGAACATAGGTAGCCAAAGTTCAACTATAGTACCTTATACAACATAGAAGCAAAGTTTGAGTTAGTGTTTAAACTCACTAGTAGGCTAGCAGGCAATGCTTGCTAGTAGTCTTGGCTTTGCCTTGTAGTAAGGACTAGTTGGAGGAAAAAGTCTTAAAGGACTTCAACTATATGCGTACGCTTAGCCTCAAGCTGCTAGAGCTAGTAATAGACCAGTATATATATTTTGTGTGTGTGTGTGTGTGTGTGTGTGTGTGTGTGTTGTTCTTAGTGTTTTTGTTGTAGTTTGAAGAAACCCTTTATTGAAAATCTTTAATTCTCACCCCCTTTAGTTGTGTTGTGCAGATTTTGATTCTGTAGAGCTCGACAACCATTCATTGAGCAAGTCTTTTTGTGTAGGTATATTGTTTATTGAATCTTTATGATTCTAATTATGGTTTTCTTGTTGGTTGAGTAATAGTTAACTATAGTGTTTTTATTGTTTAAATTGAAGCACAATCTTGCATGAGCAAATTATAGGTTAAATAACTAGGTTCATGAAATATTTAGGGTAAATTTCATTGGTCGTCCCTAACTACATCCATTGTTACTTATTCATCCCTAAACTAGCAAATGTTGCTTAATCATCCCTAAACTATATTCAGTGTTGCTTAATTGTCCTGTTGCCTATCATACCATTAAAGATGGATAAAAAAAGTGATGTCATATTAGCATCCGGTCATTTTTTCATGTCACATCAGCAGCCACATTATTTTTCCGTTCGTACTTAATGGCTGTGATAGACAATAGGATGATTAAGCAACACTAGATAAAGTTTAAGTATGATTAAGCAATATTTGATAGTTTAAGGACGAATAAGCAACATTGGATATAGCTTAAGGATGATTGGTGGAGTTTACCCAAGTTTTTAACAAGTGGACTTTTAACTAACTAGCCAATTGCAACTAGTGTGGAACAAGTTTTCATAGCATTTTTTGGGACATCCCATTATGGGTTGTCATGGTGGTATCAAAGCATGGTCCATTATCATTATAGGCTTAAGAACTAAGAACTAGATAATTGCCCTTTTTCTTTGACTATAAGAATAAAGTCCATAATCCTAAGGTACAAACTCTCATAACTCATTGCTAACCTTCCTGTGCAAGTTAGTCTAGTCCTGTGGGCATTAGTAAGGTGTGCTTTGATCTTACTTAACCAATTCATTCCAAACACTATGTCCCAATACATCAACAGCATAACCCATAATTCATAAGCAATCTCATGATCATCTAACTATAAGAGATACCAAGTAACCAACCCATTGGTCACAACTAAACTTTTTCATGCAATTCTAATGAGTTTCATCTCATCGGTATATTCATATTGTAGCTTCAATATATCTAATAAGGCAAAAGATACTCTAGCTAGGCACCAAAAAAATAGTTGTACCAATATCAAAAAATATTTTTACACTACTATTTTGAAAGTTAAAGGTACCTTGTAATGATGCCTAGTTTTTCACCATGGGTTAGCTCTGGTGTTGTTTGTGAAAAAGAAGGATGAAACCTTAAGGCTATGCATCGACTAAAGAAAGTTGAATACAGTAATAGTCAAGAACAAGTACCTCTTCCCCAAGATTGATGTTCTGATCAACAGACTGAGAGGAGTGAAAGTGTTTTCAAGGGTCGACCTTAGGTTTGATTACTTTTAGATTAGGGTTAAGGGGGAAAAATATACTGAAAATGCATTTGGGATAAGGTATGGGCACTACAAGTATATATTTATGCCTTTTAGGATAACCAATGCCCCAAAAATGTGCATGGAAATGATGACTAGGATCTTCAGACTGTTCTTGTATCAGTTTGTTGAAGTCTTCATCAATGATATCTTATTATACTTATAGACCACCTAGGAACATGAAGAGCATCTTCGGATGGTTTTGCAGGTGCTGAAAGACAACTAGACTATGTAAAGATATCTAAGTGTGAGTTTTGGGCTGAGAAGATTCACTTATTAGGGCACATAATAAGTGACCAAGAGTTGTCAGTTGACCCAAGAAAAGTCCAAGTGGTGGTTCAGTGGAATAGACTGAGCACAATCATGGGGGTAAAGAGATTCTTGGTCTTGCCAAGCTACTACAGGAGGCTAACAGAAAAATTCTTGGTGATATTAGCACCTATGACTGCCTTAACCAAGAAGGCTAAAAAATTCAAATAGACACCTAACTTTGAAGTGATTTTCTTGGAATTGAAGAAAAGGATGATTAGTGCACCGATTCTCAAATTGCCAGACCTAAATAAGGCTTTTATGTCATACATGGATGCATCTGGTTCATGTTTGGGATGTGTGTTAATGTAAAAGAAGCAGATGATCATTTATGACTCAAGAAAGTTAAGGCCTAATGAGTTGAACTACCTAGTTCATGACCTTGAGCTAGTGTTGATTGTCTTCACACTAAAACTTTGGAGGCATTGTTTGATAGGGATGCAATTTCAAATCTTTCACAACCATAGGAGACTGAAACACTTGTTCTCTCTGAAGGAGTTGAACATGAGGCAATGGCATTGGATCGAGTACATAAAGTATTATGATTGCATAATTGATTTATGGAAGAAAAGGAAAATTGGTTGCGAACACAAACTCAAAAGTACCTTTGGGTGATCCTATCTAAGGATCAGGCTATGAGTTCCTCAGATGGAACCCTAAGTGATCATTTCTCTTGGCTTTGCACAAGTACTGGCAAGACTGGGAGAAGCCACTAGTTTGTGCTCTAGAAATCTAGTAAGCTTGTATGGCTAAAATTAAGGAAGGCTTGGAGCAAACACCCTCCATAGAAGAAAATGACAAGCGATGAAGCTCTTGGTACTATGAAGAAGGAGTTCTACTACAATGAAGGAGTATTACTCCAAAAAACTGACTCTATGTATTGAATGTAGATAGGCTTAGATAACAAGTCATGGAAAAGGAACATAGTAGTAGGTTAACCATTCACCTTAGTGTTAGTAAGATGTACCATGATATGAAATGCATTTCTAGTGGCTAGGACTCAAGAGGGACATTGTGAGGCACGTAGCTAAGTGCCTGATGTGCCAAATGCTTAAGGCAGAGCATCAAAAACTAGCAGGCACACTGCAGAGTTTACCTTTCCCTAAGAAGAAGTAGAGATCTATTATGATGGACTTCTTAGTTGGTTTACTAAATACCCAGGCTAACATGACTCAGTTTGGGTAATAGTCAATAGATTGTCCAAGTCAGCTCATTTCATTCCATCAAAATCACCTAGACCATGCAGTGGTTGGCTCAATTATACATTAAGAAGATCATGAGAATGCATGGCATACCTAATCAGATTATACCGAGTAGTGTGATGACCCCCTATAGGATATCCTAGGAAGACTATGGAAACTTGTTCCACACTAGTTACAATTGGCTAGTTAGTTACACGTTCACTTGTTAAAAATTTTTGTGCTTCTAGTTATTTAGCCTACAATGTGTTCATGCATGATTATGCTTCAACTTCTTCAATAATAATAAGTGGAAAATAATAAAACATTCACCAAGGCATTTCAAAATCCAAGTTCCAAACCATTGTTACAACATCCAAAAGATATAAATTCATCTACAAGTAATTAAGTGTGTATGAGCATTAATACTAAGACCATTATGCCCACACCCGAACGCAACAAAAGGTTAACAATTGTACCCATATACATCAGAGGCAACTAATGCACAAAATATACATCAAGGACTACTATCGAGATCTAATACACTAGACTAACACTTGAGATCAAACTACAAGCATAAGAGCCTCAAAAGCAAGGTTTTAAATCTTGTACCAGATACTGTACCATTTTTCTAATGATACAGTACAATTTAGGGTACCGATACTATATCGGTGGTACATCTCGGATGTACTGGGTTATGATAAATTTACACGTATATAAAAATCACATACATATTAATAAAAAATATAAATACATATGCCATACCAAGATGTTGAAAATCATATTATTGAACAACAAAACAAAACACACCAACATGGTGGCATTAGTTTTCAATGGGAACAACAAACTTGAAGGCGTGTTCCAAGTTCATGCTGACATTAATTTTCAATGGGAACAATAGAACAAAACAAAATGGTGGTATAAACAAAACAGTAGAAAAAAATAAAACAAACATCAATTTTCAATGGGAACAATAGCAATTTGAACTTTCACTCAATCTAATCTCAATATCTTCAAATTAAATTCCAAATTTATTACACAACCAAGCCAAATGGTGGCAGAAACTAACCTTTACAGTGATGGTGAGTGCCAATCAGGCAGTGGAGTTGGGTTCACCAATGACGGTGGAAGAAATCATTTTCAATGATGTGGGCATCGGGTGCAGCGACAAGCATTCTCTTAGATGCTCCCCACGCTCTCGCAATTGTAGATGCATGAGCAACAAGGACAAACTGTTTGCAAAACGTATTAGGTCTAGTCATTTTGGTAGGGAAACCCAATTCTTAGTTTTTTTTTTTGTTTATTTTCTTTTATTATTTTAAATCGTGCACCACTTCTTAGCTATTACAAACCAAGATCAGAATGGGATGAAATATCAGTATAGGCTAGTACACTTAACAAGACGAGACTAGCTTATTTCATACAAGTTTTGCTTTGGTACCGGTACATAGCGGCTAGAACAAAACAGAGTTAAAAACCCTATTAAAAAATCCTTCCTTGTGCCATACTAGCCTTTTTGGGCAACAAACAACTATAGTTAGTACTGTTACTTACCCAAGAAGAATACTACAACTATAATCATAAGAATTCAATAAACAATATACCTACACAAAAACACCAGCTCAATAATCTTCAATGGTTGTTAGGGTTTGCAAAGTCAGAATCTATATAACATAAACTATAGGAGTGAGAATCAATGATTCTCAGTAAGGAATCCTTTAATATGTAAGAAAAACACTAAGGACAACACATAGTTTAAGTCCCTTGGGACTTCATCCTCTACCTAGTCCTTATGTAGCAACGTGTTTTTGGGAGTCGCCACCAATCGGTTTCACCTAGGTCAATTGGACACCTTAAAATGGTCTACGAGAGTTCAGGGTGTTCGGGAGTACGGTTACGCTAAAACAACTTTGTTATAGCGCCTAAAAATTGGCACCTTAGTTTGATTTTAATTTTGTTTTGCTTGCTTTAAATAATTTCAGTTAATATCCAAACCATGGATTCTAATCGAACCACCAGGATATGGATTTCTAAACCTTCCTATTTGATTTGATTTTATTTTATGAAATTTTGATATTTCCAAACCGTAGATCCTATCGGATCACCCAGATGTGGAACTTAAAAACTTAACATATCCTTATTTATTTTTATTTATCTTTTAAATATTTTAGTTGATTATCAATCCAAACCATTGATCCTATCGAATCAGCCGGATATGGATCTTGAAATTTACTATCGTCATAAATTCATCCTAGGGTTTTGTCGGACCCATGCAGTATAAAATTTCCTAAGTGAGATTTTTTTTTATAGATGCATTATGTAAATCAAAAATAAAAATAAGATGAAAGCTATTCTAAGAAAACTTAAAAGGAAATAAAAGAGAAAAAAAAAAAAGAGATAAAATAAAAATAAATAAATATCCTAAGTTGCATCCTTATGTGAATTTAATGGTTAAATCTGATTCATGGCTAAACAATCAAATAAAGAAAAATAAAACAAAACAAAACAAAGCAGACAACATGAAGTAAAAATAAAGTAAAACATTTAAGTCATATTTTATATAAATTTAATAGTTAAAGTTAATGTAAAGCTCAAACAGACAGAATAAATAAAACAAGAAAAAAAAAAGAAATCAATAAAAATCCCGCTGTCAGTGACTGATCTGCAAGATGGAAATAATTTAGCGACTCAATGAATGAAATAAAAATAACAGGAGGGCTAAACAGGGGTTATACCCAAACTGGATGTTGATTGGGTTAGAACCGGATCAGATCGCGGGTCGAAAAATGGGTTCCTTTTTTATTCTTCGTTCACTGGCGATGGAAGACGGAGCGGTGGCCTGGGCTTTGGTCGGTGGGGCGTAGCGACCTCAGGGGCAGGAGAACGGCGGCCGGAAAACGTCGGAGGCGTGGGAACTGGAGAGAAGCCGCGGCGGGCTCCCTTCGGCTTGGCACGAACGGCGACGGAAGGAACTCCTGGACTCGGCGGTGGAGTGTCTAGAGGTGGTGGGAGCAAGGGAGCGCCTGGCCGACCGTTGAGGGCGACGCGACGGTGGTTGCGACATGAGGGAAGGACCAGGGGATTGATGCGGCAAGGATGGGAGGTTAGGGTTTCTGGGAAGAGTAGCGAAGAATCAGGGGCTACAGAGTGCAGTTTTCTCTTTTTTTTCGAACCAAGCTTAGGGTTTTCTTTTTTTTTTTCCCCTTCTCTCGAAATATGGACCCATATTTATACTAGAGGGGGCTTAAAAACGTGATTAACACTATTTTTAGAGTTTAAAATCCATCCAAATCAAATTTGAAGAAGTTTAGTCCAATTAGGATATAATCTGGTGAAATTACTAGTTTCAGTCCAATAAAACTCTCAATCTGCGTATTCTGCCCCAAATTCTGTACGAATTTCAATTTGATCAAAACTTTTAGGAATTGTCAGATTAGCCCAAAACTTTGCAAAAATCCCCAGATTTTTCCTAAAATTCCATAAAATAGCCAGATTTGGCTCAAACTCTCTAAAATTGACAGATTTGCCCCAAACCTTCGAATTTTGCTCAAAACTTTCTAAAAATCCCCAGTTTTCTCCCAAATTTTTTTCTTTTTGCCCAAATTGAACCTACAAGACTTTTAAAACTCCAAATTAGTACCTAAATTAAATTAACTCCGATTTCTACCCTAGATGACCATTTAAACTCCAAAAATCAACAATTACCTAAAAAGACTAAAATGCCCCTATAAAAATGAAAGTACTCCTAAACTAATTTTCCTAATCTAAAACTTAGACAAAAGTCAGTGCCCGGACAAAATTGGGTGTCAACACTTTACTACAATGAGAGACCTTGTTAACTAGCAAGTATTGGCTACTAGCCTATTAGTGAGTTGAATCACTAGTTCAAACTTCCTTTATAAGTTGTACAGGGGTACTATCATCGGACTTTAACTACCTAGGTTCCAAGGAACCCACCCATGTGAACTAAGGTTCTCACATTGGAGCCTCAAGGCCAAAAACTCGACTAGGTCCTGAATGGTTACTAAACCTTAGACCTATGTTAATGGAACACCATTATGGTCCTTTAAAATAATTTTCTCCTTGGGCACACTTGTAGCATATAAATGTGACAAAATTGCCTAGCTTCTCAAAGAGTCCCAAAAGTCCTGGGGCACCACTGGACACCCCCACCCTTAGGCACCCTAAGCACCTGTTTGCCTCTCCTTTGAAGCCTCCCTTGCAAAGCATGAATGTTGTTGGTTTTGCATGTGGCACTAGTAGCAATGCTGTAGCGCGACAAGCAAAACCCCTTAAGTGCAATCTTGGGGGTTGGGCACTACAACACCACGGCACCAAGCCCCTGATCCCTACACCCATAACTTGTGTCATAGGCAGCTTTAGAGGTCTACAAAGCCTACCAAATCTTTTAAGGACGCCTCCCAACTCCTCATACCTGTAAAACACATACACTAGACCACAATGAACCATTCAAACCAAGCTTATGATGCACAAAAACATCACAATAAACAAGGATTCAACACTAGTCCATTATGAACATAACTACCCTCTATTCAATGTAATTCTCAAATTCACTTAAACTTAATAAGAAACCAAGCTAAGAACAACATCAATTGAACATGTAAACTAAATCCCTTACCTAAATTGAACTAGAATTAGCAAGAATCAAGCACCACAATCAACTTACTTCAAGTATTAAAAGCTCCACCAGGTTCCCTGGGTTCCAAAGCAAAAGCAAGGCATATGGCACTAAATTATCGACAATCAAAGCTCAACCTCCAAGAATGCAAAAAAAAAAAAGGAAAACCAAGAATTAAACCATACCTCAAACCCTCAAGCTCCACCAAGCATAAAAAAGTCTCAAGGCTCTTAAGAACACAACCTCCTTAACAAAGCTAGTTTCCTTTCACCTAGGCACCTCCATAGGCATAAAAAAAACACTAAGAAATTAAGATTTTATTGGAATTTGGGAAAGTTTCTATGGTGGCTATGGTAAGTTATAAAAATTAGTGGGAGGGATGGGCAAATTGTGGCTCATAACTTCCCTCCCAAATTGTTTTAAGCAAATAGCCCCCTTTTCCTTGAACTTTTAAGATTTTATCAACCAAACCCTATTCCAAATATTGCTAGGAAGTTCCCACACTTGCGCAAATTTATGCTAACTTGGGTTCTTAGCTTCCTAAATTTAATATCAAATTTGTACCCATAGGACTTGATTTGAGACTCTAGGATGCAAAATACCAATTTAACCCTGGTGACACTCAACACCATAATTGACTTAGGAACTTACTACCCATTAATAACTTACTTGATTTTCCTAATTCACTAAAGATAAAGTATTTAAGCTAGAGATTTGTGACTTACCTCCCTTAGTCGAGCCACCACTAAAAGGGTTCTAACATTCTCCTCTCTTTAAGAAATTTAGTCCTCCAAATTTCATTGAAACTAATTGAACTCACTAGGATACTGCTTAAGCATATCGTGCTTCATCTCCCAAGTGGCCTCATCTTCACTATAGTTAGACAAAAGGAGACCATCGGGATCCACTTGGGTTAAAGTTTTTCAAATTTTTCTATCAAGGATATTGATCAGCCTTTCATCGTAGGTCAAGTCTTCTCGGATAGGAACTGCTGATGGGTAGCTATTTATCCCAGTTTTACCATGCACTTCCTTAGAAGAATAATGTGGAACATGCTGCTTACTTGGGAAATGCTAGGTAGTAACACCAACTGGTAGGCCACCTTTCCTACCTTTTTCAATATCTCATAGGGACCGATGTATTTATGGGCTAACTTACTTTTCTAACGAAATCTGGTCACTCCCTTCATGAAGATACTTTGAGGAGCACCTTGCCTTTGTTTGCAACATTGAAGTTCGACTCTTACCTTAAAACATTTGCATACTTGGTCTGCCAATGATTAACGACCTTAATTCATTTTTGAATCAACTTAACTTAGTCGTGGTGCTGGGTATGATATTAGAGCAACTACTACCATATCCATTGGGCCTACCCAGAAGTAGGGTGTCATCCACCATTTACCATAAAAAGCTTCATACGATGCCATACCTATAACAGCTTGGTGACTGCTATTATATACGAACCCAATGAGTGGCAAGTGTTAGTCTCAATCACCTCAAAAGTCCATGGCACATATTCAAAACATATCCTCCAAAGTTTGTATCACTTTCTTAGACTAACCATCTGTTTGAAAATGGTAGCAATGCTCAGATTGATCTTACTCCCTATTGCTTCTTAGGAAGCATTCCAAAACCTTAAACAAATAGTGGATCTCTATTAGAAATAATTTAATCAGGTATGCCATGCAACCTCATGACCTCCTTGATGTATAATTGTGCCAACCTCTCCATATTATAGGTGATCTTGATGGGAATGAAATGATCTAACTTGTTCAATCTATTGACCACTGCCCACAATGAGTCATGTTGGCTTCAAGTGTTCAGTAACCCCACTAGGGAGTCCATCATAATAGATCCCCACTTCTTCTCTGGGAGAGTTAAACTCTACATGTTACCTATCAGCTTTTAATTCACCTCTTTGACCATCCAGCATGTCAGGCACTTAACCACATGGTGCACAATGTCCTTCTTGAGTCTCGGCCACCAAAAGTGCTTATTTAGATTGTGATACATCTTACTAACACCAAGGTGAAGACTTAACCTACTACTATATTCTTCCTATAAACTTATTGTCTAAGACCACCTACATTCGACACATAAAGTTGGTTCCCATGGTATAATACTACTCCCTTGTATTGAAACTCCTTCATAGTACTAAGAGCCTTCTTGCCTGAAATCTTCTTCTATAGAGTGTCCTTGCTCTAGTCCTCTTTAACTCTAGCCGACCAAGTTGACTAGATTTCCAGAGCACACATGAAAAACTTCTCCCAGTCTTGGCAGTACTTGTGCAAAACAAAAAAAAGATCCCCTGGGGTTTTGTCTGAAGAACACATAGCTAAATACTTAGAAATGATCACTCTTATATACTTCTAGCTCACCGCGTCTATAAGAACATTTCGCTTCCCTACACAATACTCGATCATGCAATCATAGTCCTTTATGTACTCAACCCAATGTCGTTGCTTCATTTTAAATCTTATGGTCAGTAAAGATTCAAAATGGCCTCTGAATCAAGTAATGCCTCCAAAAATTGAGCGTGAAGACTACCACTAAGAACCAGACATCTTGAATTGGATTGTTCAACTCATTAGGCCTTAGCTACCTTGAGCCATAAGCAATCACCTACTTTTCTTACACCAGCACACCTCCCAAACTTAAACTCAATACATTTGTGTATACTGTGAAAACCTTATCCAAGTCTAACAAGATGAGAATTGATACACTAGTCAACCCTTTCTTCAACTCCAAGTAGCTCTCTTCACATTTCGATATCCATTCAAGTTTCTGAGTTTTCTTGTTCAAGGTCGTCATTAGTGTTGTTATCACAAAGAATTTAACTAGTTCCTTGCCAAGCCAAGAAGCTCCTAACCACCATAATTATAGTTGGCCTTTTCTACTCTACTACCACCTAAACTTTCTTTGGGTTGACCAACAACCTTTGAGCACTTATGATGTGCCCCAACAAGTGAATCCTTTAGGCTCAAAACTCACACTAAAACAACTTTACATAGTATTAGTTGTCTTTCAGTACTTGCAAAACCACTTGAAGATGCTCTTCATGCTCCTGGGCGGTCTGGCGAGTATTCTAAGATATCATTAATGAAGACTTAAACAAACCACTCCAAAAACGGTTTGAAGATCTTATTCATAGCTCCAGCCAGGGCATTGGTCATGCCAAAGACGTAACTGTATACTCGTAGTTCCCATTTTTCATTCTAAATGTGGTTTTCGGTATGTCTTCCTCTCTAACCTTGATCAAGAAGTACCTAGACCTAAGGTCGATCCTTGAGAACACCACTACTCCTCTCAATATCTCAAACAAATCATCATTCTTAAAAATGGGTATTTGTTATTGACTGTTACTGCATTCAACTTTCTATAGTTAATGCACAGTCCCAAAGTTTTGCCTTTCTTCTTCATAAACAACACCAGAGTTCCCCATGATGAAACAGTAGGCCTTATAAAGCCCTTCTCTAATAGTTCTTCCAACTTCTTTTTCGGCTAATCTATTTATGGGGTTGACATCCAATAAAGGGGCTATAGAGATTAGATCCCTCTAGGTTTGAGGTGTATGGAAAAATCGATTTCCCTCTTAGGTGGTAACCCGAGTAAGTTAACTGGAAGCACCTCATGGAACTAGCTAGCTATTGGGATATTTTTAGGTTTCTCCTCTATGCCACCCCATTTAAGGCACAATAATCCTCTTCATCAACCATGGGGATGGAATCCATTATCCTTTGCTACAAACTCTTTGCACTCATTACTAACCCTCTAGTGCAAGTCACTCTAGCCCCATGGGCATCATTAAGTTCGGCTGAATGACTAGCACAGTAATGTGCACTTCGTTCTTACTTAGCCAATCTATTCCCAGTACTTGTAAGACCTCAAGTCCACATCCCATAATTCACAAGAAAATTTGTGATCATCTAACTGTAGAGCATACCTAGTAACCAACTCATTAGTCACAACTAAACTCTTCCATTATTTCATCTCATCGGTGTATTAACGTTATAACTTTAATCTATCTACTAAGGCAGAAGATATCATAGAAATAGTAGCACTAATATCAAACAATATCATTACACCACTCTTCTAAAACTTAAAATTACAGGCTGGCTCCACAGCCACCTGATTGGTCGAGGTGAAAACCCTTAACTGAACTATTGTTACAGTGGTGCTAGATCAATTTCCTACAGTGAGGATACCAAGGGTAGACTCGTAGGCAAGCGCTACCTGGGCTGAACATGTGGTTTGGGCACAACTTCTCCGGTCTAGGGGTGATAGATTGTCTGCCGGAGGCGCTGTTGCTGGTAGTCGCTGATTTTGCCGAGCAAGACTGAGATGGATTGGCTACTGGCATCAGGCAGCAGCTTTGGGTGGCTTGTGCCTTCCTCCTAGAACATATGACCTAGTGGATAACCCGTTAACGAATAAGATCGTTTGTGGTGGCCCAAAAAAAAAAAAAAAGGAAACCAGTTTCGTCTTCTAGAACTCACTGAAATTTGTGCGCCTTCTCCTTTCCACTTAGTTCGAGCACAACAATTTCTCTAGCTTCTTCAGATAGCTCAAGACTACACTAGTCCCAGCGTCCCTAATTTTCTTGCTCGGTTTCAACTCTATGTCAAATTTGTTCCTTGATCAATTGCAAGTTGGGTGGTTTTTTTTAACTCATTGATTCGTATTCTGAATCCAGTGATACCTAATTCTTGTAATATGAAATTCAATTTAGCGCAAAACAGTTGGGTAAAGTTTTAGTTGTTTGCACTCGCATTGAATCACAATTCTCTGAGGTTAATATCTTCGCCATTCATATTCTTTAAATGACCTCACCCGCTCCCTTGTTTGTGAACCTAATTTAATCGTTGAAAGTAAGTACCAATGGAAGCGGAATTCCTTCTTTTTGGGTTTCTATCATTGTTTGTCGTGTTTCTGCTTCATTGCTAGTATTTGCTTTTGCTTTCGCTCATTGGTATCTGCATATTAAATACTGCCAGGGTAAGTGTATTGACTCTTATATGCTCTGTGTATGTCCTACCCTATAATTATTATTCTACCCTTTTGAAAAATTAAAAGCTCCAGCCATATCATACCCTCCTATTTGACAACGGTAGCGAGTAGTCGACGGAGGCAGCAACTGTTCTACAATGGCAGCAAGGGATGAAGCCAAACGGGAGAGGTGACAAACAGGAGAGTCGGCGGAGGGGAGGTTGAAGCCAGAAGGGAGACGCGACTGACGGGAGAGGTGGTGGAGGGGAGATTGAAGCCGATGGGGAAAAGCGGCGGAGGGGGGGTCGATGGCATCTAGATGACGAGGTACGGCAACGACGCCATCTGGAGATTCCGATTCGTTGGATTTGCGATGTTGGAGGAAGAATCAAAGCGGCGGAGAGTGGAGAACTTTGCAAGCAGCTTCTTTCTTTTTTCTTTTTTTGGCTAAATTATGTAAATCAACTCAATTTTATTTAAAACTTGCAATATTGCGCTAGGATTCAAAAAGTTACATTTTTCGCCCATGCATTAGATATCTAAATTGCATTTATATAAGACTTCTTGCCTTTTTACTGGTATATGAACAAACGTAGCACATCCATAATATATCTATAACATATCTCTTATCTCATTTATATAAATATGTAACATATTTTGTACACATCTTTCACTTATTCTATACATTGTGTTTTATACATATCTGTTATCTGATTTGTTATATCTTCAATTTTGCCGATAAGCTAGATTTAATGTGTTCACACCTATTTTTTTATGAGAGTTTAAACTTGTACATACTTTTAAATATATCGATAATATATCTATGATCTCATTTATACATATCACTTATTATTTGTACATATCTCCCATTTTCTTTGTACATCAAATTTGTACATACCTCCAATTTTAGGAAAAACATAAAATTTAAAGTGTTCATAACTGTTTTATGCTATGAATGGCAATATATGAATATAAATAAACATAGACATAAAGGATAGAGTTCACATTAGACTTGCCCTACTAGAGGTGGAGTTGAAACCAAAGATGAGAAGGGCAAAGCGATTTGCCAAAAAAGGCGTTTGATTTTGGGCAGAAGATATAAAAGAAAGGAAACTGTTGTAGGTGAGAAAATAAGGAGAGATTCTTAGGTGGTCAAAAGGGGAGAGAGAACGTTGGTTAAAGTGTTAGACCTATAAGTTATAGAGTAATTGGAGTATGATGAAGAAATTCTAAGAACTAGAGTCGACATTTTTTACCAAAATTCCGTCAAAGATAATGATTCAAATAACCAAAAAGACTGATAGATTGTGCCACATAAGGTATAAAACCTCGCTACTGCAAAGTGAAGGAACATAATTTGGTTGGATAAAAAAATAAACAACGAGATCCACTGACCCAGCATGTAGTTTACCCAAAACAAACCAGTTAATAGGTATAGTACTAAAATGAAATTATAACTAAATGTTAGAAATCATCCACCCAATTTACCCAACTGATATAATCCCGATGTCAATAGAACTCAACTAATGTTCTCATTTAATGGTGGACTACTAACTGGGTCCCAATTATCATGAGCAGATATTACAACAAAACGAAGTTCAAAGGTATACAGCAGTCAAACAAGAGTTTGGCTAAAGATTGTCATATTTCCATCACTCATGTGGCTCAGCATTTTGGAGCCCGAGCTACAGCAGGTACATTTCTTCCAGAAAACATGTAAAACTTGCAGCAAAGATATGAAAATGTCGCTTCTAGGTCACCACTGTAATGAAACAAAACAGGCAAAATCATTCTATGGGCTACCAGAATATCCTTAAAATCATTTCTAGATTGAGAAACTAAAAAGACCACTAATTGGCATGAGGCAAACTAATAACCACCACTTCATGGACAGGAAAGGCCAAACATAATACCGTGAAATGTAGACATGCATGCCTCAGAGAACTGAAGCTTGGTCAGACTGGGTCTGGTTGACAATTTCTCATCTTACCTATTCTAAGAATCGAAGACCATGAACTAGAAAGTACTGAAAAATCTAAAGACTGCTGGACTGATGAAACACAAAGTTGTCTTGTTTTGAGGCCAGCTATTCTAAGCTTCTAACAAACCTGACCTATTGGCATAATGGCCAATGCTGAAGCCAAGTTTGTATTCCATTTTAATTCATTGAAATGAATTTTTGGATTGTTTCCATAATTGACTATAAAAGAATTCAATTCATTGAATCAAAATTGATGTAAACAAGTAAACATTCCCCAAGTTCATGAAATCCCCTTGGCCTAGTTCAAATCTTAATGGCCAATTTCCCAATCCCCCAAGTATATACCGAACAATAAAATACTCATCTTGTTAATAAGCTAGAATCTCATGTTCATATGTTGACACCATACTACCACAAGGACCAGAAAGGTTGCAGAGAAGAACAAGCAGCTGCTACACAACAATCACAAAGAATAACCGAGCTGCTAAAATGGCATACTATCAAATAGCAAGAGATGACCAGGAAAAAAAGAAGAGAACACAAGCTGAACTCTACAATAGCGAAATTTAAATGTAATTATGTAAGGAACTGGAAGGGGAGTCTTGTCATTGTGCAGGATATTTAGAGTTTAGGAGGCTGAAATAGAAAAGGGAAAAGAGGGCATAAAAACCTTGGAAATCAAACCCAAGAAGTCCCACTCCTAGGTTACTAAAACCTATTCCTCATGGCACCCAAGATCCTAATAGAACCGGGAAACAAACTGGGGTACTTAAATATCAAATGAAAGAAAACAATTTATGGTCCCAGACTCGTCAGCAAGAAGCCTAATTCTCAAAGACTTGTTTTACAACCTCAAGAACTCACCTCTCTTTCTGTGTGAGAGGAATAGGCAAAACTTGCCTTCTTTTCTTCTGTTCTAGTTATGCATTTACTGCTCTGGCTTCCATACTGGAGGAGTTATATAACTACAGCCTATATTGTAACTAAATACACCAAACTGAGGCCAACAATAAGAATAAATAAGACAAAATAAAAACATATGACACATAAATAGAATACCATTGAAACATAAATCATATGGTTGGCTTCTACTAGAATTTCTTTATGCCCTAATATGCAACCTTGCAGGACTCGTATAATGAAACATTAATCAACCTTAACATAGAAATCAACCAAGAATCATAACATGTAGTCCTATCACATTCAAATATTGTAACAGCCATAACGTGTATTCTTATTTCCAGCATCATACAGATTGCAAAAACATCTGATCAACAATCAGTTTTAAATGCTAGTAAGCCTGTCACAGGCATAGAACTTACCAGTAAATACTATACACATTTGCAAGCTACAGTTTGTCGGCTCAGTCAGCAATCCTGAAAGGTTAACAAAAAACATCTAATAAATGATTGACATATCAATGAAATAATTTGTTGACAATAGATCAGATGGGCTGAAAAAACAATAAGAACAAGATGTGCAATGTGCACCTAATTGAATCCCAAATTTCCATTTTCAGCATGCACAACAAGAGAAGATAACTTCCATTTTTATCTTCATTACTGTATCACTTTTCTTAATTCTTGAAATCTCAGTGTACCTTGAATCTTCTCATGGGAACTAGGTGGATCTACTAGTTAGTAGCAATATAAACCTTCATTGGTCAAAAATCAGTTGTATAACAATTTGGGACTCAGTGAATCACTAAGCCATAATTAATTTTGGGCAGTAGGCTCCCAACTTCACATGGCATGTGGGCACAATATCCCAGACCATTTCACTGGTCTTACCATTCAAGCCTATTTATCTGCATAATCTAATTTATAGTTTCCATGTCAGTCCTAATATCTATATTTTTTTGTCGCTGTAATATCTTGAATTTTACAGAGGTTTATCAAGATCTTTGTGAAGGTTTCTTAAGATCTCTCTCAGAAGAATTTATGACATGTCTTAACTACCAAATGTCAACAGCCTTCTTGCTTAATGATTCGCAATTTGGAAATTCAGTAATACAATGTGGCAATAAAAAGAAAACAGAACAAACTCTCAAACCAAACTGAACTGCAGCGTCTCTCCTGACTTTGTAGAAATAACAGTGAATTACAGTGACTTGGTTGTAACTATTCACAAAGATTGTGACCCTAAGCCCTAAGCCCATTAAACAAGCATCATAATGGATTTGGTAGCTAGCTACGGAATTCAGGGACCTGATTGCCCTTCTAGTGGGAACTGTGGGATTAGTTTGTCACAAAAGTGCGAACTTGGGCATAAAATGTGTAATTTCCCTCAACTGTGGCGGCAAACCCTCTCTTAAAGGAAATCCCATTTTCTTAGAGATCAAGTTAAGCCAAAGTAAGGACTTTCAAAGCTGGAAGTGGAGGGCTAGGAAGGGATTCTTAGAGCTCCAACTTGTAAGGAACTGTATTTGAAATAATGTGAAGGAAAGAATCACTGAAATAGTTGGAACTTCAAGCTACCTAGCTCTGAAATGGTGTTCCAGTATCCGTATCAAGCTTCTCCAGCTTGATAACTAGTTCCTCACATGTAAATCATCATTATGGAACTCAAGTATGGCAGTGAGCCGAGTGATCTGTGTTTCTGAGGAGTTAGTCCTATCAGATTTGAAGGGAAATGAATACTGGAACTGGTAAACCAGGTTATAGGCTGATTTGTCACTCAAGAGACACATTTTGTGACCAAAAGAGGAATTGCAGAGCTTGATCAACCTTTTCTGATGTTTATGAGTTCATTGACTGACTGTTATCTGGCTCATCGATTAATTGTCAATACTGAGATTCAAGATATCTCATTCCTTTACTGTCATTTTAGATCCTGCTAATTGATCCAGTCTACAATTGGTACATTGTGTTATTGCCAGTTATTTTGCAGGAAAATGTTGATTTCTAAGTGCACTATACTGATCTGATCGCATACCTTCACCAATTGAAGTTAGTTTGTGGGACAATGTGTGCAGTGTGTGTGTGGAAGGCCTAGCTGTGTGTGGTAGTCCTCGTGTTCTGTGGAGCACTTGTGGAGAACTTGTAGTGCGTGTGGCTGCTTCACATAGCAGACTATGGAGCACTAGTGTATGTGTGCCTTTCAGGGCCTTTCTCAGTTTACTGTCCTCTTTGGCTTAGAGTTGAGTTTATGTGAAATGTTTGCTGAAGTGGGCCAACTTGTACTGACCAGGAAGCCCTGCTGGTTTTGGAACTCAGGTACTGATTTGTACTGATGTAATTGTACAAATGCATAGATTCTGCAAGTTATTTTAAGATTGGTGCTCTGATGTAAGACAGTGCCCATAGGTTCTAGTGCACTTTGACATAACCCTAAACATTCACAAACTAGCACTAAAAGGTCTTCAAGGAATTATGAAATAGTTCTTCCTTTAGCCAAGACCATTGAATCTTTATATAGCTGATTTATTACCCTTATTTCAGTTCTTTATGGTTGTCCAATGGTCAAACCACTTGAACAAATTAAATGCTACAATGACACAGAACTACTGGGCAATATAAGAAAGAAGAGACATGTGAAGATTATACATGGCCAATAAGAAAAACTCCAGGACTATCAATAATAAACATGTGATGACAGAATTCTCTTTTTATAATATCAAAAACTAACTCATGAGATCCAAAATGATAATATCAGCATTTTAAAGACTTAGAGTGAGTAGTCAGTAAAGAATAACTGGGGTGTAAAAGACGAAATACTAGACTTACCAAAGTGTATTCTCTGCAGACGTTGTCTGGCGAGGATACTGGATTATCTTTTGCAAAACTACAGTCCTTGCCCTCCTTACATCACGGCTGCATTTATCAGCATGTTGATTCAAGTCCTCAAGTGTATCCATAAACATGTCCAATTTCTTTTTGATCTCATCCATTACAAGCCTCACCGAATCCTCTTCGCTAAGAGCAAACTCAGTATTGTGCAACAATGACTCAATCTCAACTTGAAATTTATTGATAAGAATCCTTATGTTTTCCATGTCCTTAATTGTAATGTAAGTACCAATCTGCACTGAACTCATTAACTCCCTTTGTCCTCTCAATGCATTTTCATAGCGATTCCAAAGCAGACTACACCACTTACCTAAAGTACCAATAGGAACTACAACAGCACCCACCACAGCTGTTACAACTGCTGGTGCTGAAACTGCAGCTGCCACCACTGAGAAAATAACAACAGCAACAAAAGCAGTAAGAAATAGTACATTAGTTACTTTCCGCAATGTTTTTGCATGTTTCATTTTCTTATCCAGATTCCTCTTTCGAAGTAGCAGTTTCTCTAACATTGATATCTGCTGCTTGTGGATTGACTGGAAGAGAGTAAAGAATTCCTCTGTGAAAGGCTCGCCAGCATCCTTAAAATGTTTAAGTTCTTCCAGTGTTTTCACAAATTTCTTCCCATCAACCCCACTAGGTAATCGAACTTCTTCCTCAAAATTTTTAACTGCAAGTTGAATAATCAATTGGCTCATCTTAGCACGCTGCAAGCAGTGCACAAGGGCTGTACAAAAGTCTAATGTCTTTATACTGTTCTCAAGGTATTCCTCCACCAACAAAAACAAGTCCCCGTTGTTCCATATATCCTTCTTATTCTCAAGTATCACTTTGACTACATCCTGGTTCATCTCGAGAAGAACTTCAGTAACCTCTTTGAGAGACTCAAATGATATGGATCGAACCTCAACACCAGTAGAAAGAGTATTAAGGGCACGGGTAGTACGCTGCTGGACTGTGGCATCAAAAGCTTGCAGGTCAGGATCAAGTTTACATGCATCCTCGTACGAGCTCAAATCAGCTGCATAATTAGTACCCAGCTGAGGGGGCACTGCTGCCTCAACACCTTTCTTCTTACTAGATTGACATCCCATCATACTGCTGATAAAGGTCCAATCACCCAAATGGGGATACACCCAGAAATATTAATCAGAAACCTCAGTAACTCACTGGTTTTACGCACATAAAAATGCTTTCACAGCTAGCACAATATTATGAATATTACGAATACGCCTGGAAACAAGTCTGACTTGAATCTTCCAAATGTGAAACTCAGATTAAACTAAAGCCAATCCTTTAAAAGGTCTCACTTTACAGAAAAGCAAAAAAGGAATCTTTCCTGATCCCATTAAGATTTTGAAACCCAGAAGTAATTTTGACTGACTTGTACCCAATCGGATGAAGATGAACAGTGAACTAAAAAATCCTAAAAATAGAAAATTCTAGATGGTGGATGGGCCCAAAAGTACCTGAAATTCAGCTGAAGAAAAGCAGACAAACAATGGCTCCCTCCGACTTATATCTCCGCTAGCAAATTAAAGCAATCGCAAGGAAATGAGGGGCAAAGTTATCCCCTTCCAAAGGCCAACGATCTTCCAGAATAAAAACACTAACTTGAATAGTATCTGCAAGACGAAAAGAGGGGTCAACGGAAGTGACTAATTGAATAATACAGTAAATGATGGCTGCCCCATTTGGGCAAGAAAGGGCTGAGGCGGTTAGCTCAGTGAAGAAGTGAAGAACAAGTTGTCAGAGACAAAATATTGACGCGTTGTCGGAAAATAGTCGGGCCAAAATACGCCTCTGATTTATGGAGTGTATTAAATGTTAATGAATTTCAATTTTTAATGTTAAAAAATCATAATAAATTTAATGAATTTTATTTTTAATAAATTATTACACCTATATAATATATTTTTTTCAAATAAAATTAATTTTAGGTTAAAAAAATATAAAAGTAAGTCATTAATTAAGTTCGCTTAAATTAAAATAAATTATATGTAAATTTTCAATTGATATTCTTTCTTGTCCAACGTTGTGTCACTCGGAATAGTTAGGAAAAAATACACGAATATTGGCTGCGATTAATGTTGTGTAACTGGGGGCAAATATGTTGCTAATAGCTAATGTTTAAAAAGAGAAGTTTCTAAGTCAGAGATATTTTCACCTCAATCCTAGCTCTTGAGTTTTCATATTTGGCGGAGGTTAAAATACATCCGGATTACATGAAGCACCTTTATCTTCAAGTTATTCACAATTTCTGTCACTTGCTTCTCCTTTCTCTAATTCTTCTCTTTGCTTTTATCTTTGCCAATTTTTTTTTTTGTCTGTTCTTTCTTGTCCAAAACCGAAAGCTCACTCAGATCCTTATCTTACTCCTCCTCATCTTTTCAGTTTGTTCTCTCCAAATCTCACGACTTTAGTTCTTTACATTGTTGTTGGAGATGTGAGGATGTTGCCCACCGATTGATCTATTACGGTCCGAGACAATTCTGATGGCGATGATAAGGAAGGTAAAGCTATGGAGAAGCTTAATCTCCTCCACTGATCTCACTTCGTCATTCGTCCCTATCTTCTATGGCATCTATGCACAATTGAAGAAAGAGTCGTCACCCCTGCCTCTTGTGGCATCTGTGTTATTCTGTTCTATAAAAAGTGTTATTTCATTCATATAAAATGATGTTCTATAATACGCTTCATCGTTCGTCCTTGCCTCCAGTGACATCTATGCCCCATTGGAGGAAGAACCGGAACCCATATCTCTAACGGCGGCTATGCTGTTTTGTCCAATAAAAAGTGTTATTTCATTCACAAAAATGTGTTGTTCTCTAATACACTATTCATTTCGCAATATATGTTGTTCGCAAATAATGTTAATTCGTTCTGTAAGACATGATATTCCTTTCATATAATTGTGTTGTTCTGTAATATGTTGTTTACTTCATAAGATGTGTTGCACATAAATAATGTTGTTCCATTCAATAAGAAGCGTTATTTTATTCATACAAATATTTTGTTTTATATTATGTTGTTTATTTTGTAAGATGTGCTGTTTGTAAATAATATTGTTTTGTTCAGTACAAGTTTTGTTTTATTCATACAATTTTTATTCATTTGGTAAGATGTATTATTCACAAATAATGTTGCTTTGTTCAATAAGAAGTAATGTTCTATTCATGCAATTGTGTTGTTCTGTAATATGTTGTTTCGTTTAATAGGAAATGTTGTTCACTTCATGGGATGTGTTATTCAAGTATTGTTGCACTTTAGCAGTTGTAAACCAAGTGTAGGTTGTCGCAAGTAATAAAATCTCGGGGGTCCGAGTGTCGAACCATAGGGAAGTAAATTAAGAAATACAAATTACAGATTTGGTAATGTTGACACCCAATTTTGTCCGGGCATTGACTTTTACTTAAGTTTTAGATTAAAAAAATAATTTAGGGGGCATTTTTCATTTTTATGGATTATTTGGTCATTTGTTAGGAGTTTGGGTCATTTTTCTCATTTTAGGGTTTTGCATAATTAGTGAGTATGGTCACATTTAGGTTACATTGTTATTTTTTGTTACAGTGATCATCTAGGGTAGAAATAGGAGTTAATTTAGTTTAGGTACTAATCTGGAGTCTTAAAAGTCTTGTATGGTCAATTTGGGTAAAAAGAAAAAAAGTTTGGGAGGAAACTGGGGATTTTTAAAAAGTTTTGAGCAAAATTCGAAAGTTTAGGGCAAATCTGTCAATTTTAGAGAGTTTAAGCAAAATCTAGCGATTTTATGGAATTTCAGGAAAAATCTGGGGTTTTTGCAAAGTTTTGGGCTAATCTGACAATTCCTGAAAGTTTTGGGTCAAATTGAAATTCTCACAGAATTTAGGGCAGAATAGGTAGATTGAGAGTTTTATTGGACTGAAACTAGTAATTTTACCAGATTGCATCCTAATTGATTTAAACTTCTTCAAATTTAATTTGGATGAAGTTTAAACTCTAAAAACAATGTTAATCACGTTTTAAGCCCCCTCTAGTATAAATATGGGTCCAGATTTCGAGAGAAAGGGGAGAAGAAAATTCAAAAACCCTAAGCTAACTCAAAAAAGGAAAAAACTGCAGCCCTGAACTCCTGATTTTTCGGTCACAGCTCCCCACAGCCCTAACCTTTTCCCTCTGCCGCCACTACTCCCAGCCAACCCGACGCCGTCGTCCCTCGTCCCAGCCTAGGCCACCGCTGGTCTGCCCGTGCCGTCCACCGTACCCAGAAGCTTCCTCCACCGTCTCCAGCCGTCCCTCCTCCTCAAGTTCACTGCGCGACGATGCCGTCCTCCCGTCCGAGCCTGTCGCCATCGCCGCCTCGTCTCGCGCGCCCTCGTTGCCTCGTCTAGCACACCGCCTCGGATTGCCCGGCCTCCGCCGCCGTTGAAGAGAATCGAGACGAAATCGACATAACCTGGATCGCGACCCGCGAAACTGTCCAGATCCGACCCAGCCCCTTTACTTTTTTTGGTATAATCCTCGTTTAGCCCCTGGTTCTCTTTGTTTTATCCATCTAAGTCACTAACATTATTTTGGTTTACAATTTGGTCACTGACAGTATTGTTTTACTTGTGTTTCTTTCATTGTTTGTTTATTTTGTTTATCAAAGTCATGAATTAGTTTATGGATTAACATTAAGCATGATTATATGATTAGATTGGATAGATAATTTTAATAAATAATGCGAATCTAAAATTTGTTTGACATAATATATCTAAAACAATCACACTTAGGAAATTTCATTCTGCATGGGTTTGATAAAACTTTATGATAAATTTAGGATAATAAATAAAATTTTTATATCCTCATCCGGGTGATCCGATAGGATCCATGGTTTGGATTGATAATCAACTAAAAATATTTACAAGATAAATAAAAGATAAATAATGATAGGTAAGTTTTTTTAAGGTTCCACATCCTAGTGATCTGATAGGATCTATGGTTTGGAAATATCAAAATTTCATAAAAATAAATAAAATCAAATAGGAAGGTTTAAAAGTCCCTATCCGGATGGTTCGGTTAGAATCCATGGTTTGGATATTAATTGAAGTTATTTAAAGCAAGCAAAACAAAATTAAAAATCAAACTAGGTACCAATTTTGGGCACTAGAATAAAGTTATTTTAGCGTAACCGTACTTCCGAACCCCCCGAACTCTCGTAGACCATTTTTAGGTGTCCAATCGACCTAGGTGAAACCGATTGGTGGCGACTCCCAAAATTACGTTGCTACAGGTAATAAAGAAAGATTTTGGTACAAGATGTGAGCAGGTGTTGATTAAAAACTCAAATTCAAATAAAATAGCTAAGGTTATGGGATCCACTTTTAGTATATCGGTTATGATTAATTTAGCCCATCTTACCACTCAATTAAGATCCACACATAAAGAAGGTCCCAATCGGGAAATTTAGTTAGTATTAACTTTCATTGATCTTAAAACGTCAATACTTGCTAATGGGTTCAAGTATCCATCATGTCAACCTTTGTCTACAATAACTCAATATTCCAATATAGCCAATAGAGCCATGTCCTACAGAGGAAATCAAGTAGCTTTTATATCAATGATTGACTATGATGAATCAAGACCCCCACTTAACAAGGAGAAAAATTAAATAGATTAAGGAAGAAAATACCGTTAATGTTGTGATCCATTAAAATCAATCATAACCTTTAGACCAAAAGCTTAATCCTTTTACCTTGGCAAAAGAAATATTAGTTAGCCATCATAAAAGTAAATAACATGTAAAAAGATGAAATGAACATGGATTGAAAAATCAAAGAACGAACAAGATGAAGAATAAAAAGAAAAAACTTGGACAGAGCTTCGGTATTGAAAATAAGAACAAGAACAAAGGAGAAAATCTAACTTTGATACAAGAACATAGAAATGGCATGAATTCGTCCTCCCCCCAAGGTGCCTATTTATAAATTTTTTGCGGTGGGTGAAATAGTAAAATAGTAAAATGTAGGTAAATACAAATCAACAAATGCAGGTTGTAACTTCTTTTAATTTTTTGACCATCGTAGCCATCGAATCAGCTCTTCCTCAAAGTACGAAACTTGTAGATCTCTTCTTTATCTTCGAATTGATAGCTTGTTCATTCAAATCGGACATCTGTTGCTCAAGTTATGATTTTTCTACCAAAACTGCTCTTTAACACATGAAAGAACAAATGGTCTCATCTATAATCAAATTTCAGCAATGAAAATGATTAAACTAGCTCGCAGCATGAAACAGAGTTGAAGATCTATGTGTTGGCTTTCAAATGAATTTGGAATCACCCAGTTCTGACGCCTACAACTCCAGATATGATTTTTATCGTGAACAGCCGCCAAGTGATGTTTTTACCTACATAAAAAAATATAATTAATTAATATATATTTTTTAATATTAATCAATAGTAAACTACATATGTACAGTAAATACACGTATGAACAGTGAGTAGGTTAATAGTAATTTTGAATAGTAAAAATGGGTGTGAATAGTAAAAATGTGTGAATAGTAACCAAGTGAAAAAATACTCAAAATATAGAAATTAATTATACTTAAAGTGTATAATGATGATTTAAACCTTTAATAGCAATACACTTATGAGTATTCATCAAGTATGATGGCATTTTTGTAAATAATGTTTTGTTTTGTAATATTTTCTTCTGTAATATTTTGTTCATTTAATAAGATATGTTATTAATAAATTTTGCTGCTTTCTTCAATAGAAAATGTTGTTCTATTAACACAAATGTGATTATCTATGCAATGATATTTATTTAGTAAGATGTGTTATTTCATTCACAAAAATGTGTTCTACTGAGAATAATGACCTATCTTGCTAATGATCATGATAGCAAGATGTAATTGAACTTGAAAATGTCTTAACTTTTCAATATGCAAGTTATCTTGAGTTTATTGGCAGACAACAGGCGCATCCGAATCACTGCCTTGCTCATATATTCTGCACACAAAAAAAATACAATTAGGAGGATCCCCCAGGGTGAAACTCTATAGATGTGCCTATGATGGCCAAATTAGTTGGATTGTACTGTATAACATCATGAGAAGTGAGAGCGACATTATATTGCAAAGTAGTGGGCTAAATGGGTCTGAGCCTTGGGATGACAATTAGATAGGTCAGGTCAGGTTTGGGTCACGTCATTCAGGTTCAGGTTTAATCAGGTTAGTATGACTTATGGTCCAGGATGGGTTATATGGGTTCGCGTTAGGTTAGGCTAGTTTATTTGGATTTGGGTTCAATACAGATCAAGTTAGTTCCAATCTCAGCTAACATTAGGCTGGGTTACTCAAGTTTTGGGCCAAACTCGAGTTGATCATCAGGTTTATTCATGTTATTGGTGCATAGGCCAAAATAATTAAATCAATTCAATTTTTTTATTCAATTTTTGTTAAAATTTAAATTAAAGAATTCAATTTTTTTTATTTGATTTAATCTAGCTTAATTTTTTTCTTTTCTTAGTATGTTTAATTAAAAATTTCATAATTTTTTTCATTATATTTTAGTGCATATTTAGGTTATTTAATATTATTGATAACACTTTATAATACTTGATTATTTTTTAGATTCATACCCTCACCTAACTATCACTATACTAGCCACCCAAATCTCACCAATGTATCACCCAGACACAAACACACTATGACAAAGTTTCTATACTCTAGTTTTGATGAATTTTCTACAAAATTTCTGCAAAAATGCAACTTTAGTTTACTATTAGCAACTAAATTGCAAAGTTTTAAAAAATTTGGGTAAAAATGCAAATATGTGAAAAGTTCAAAGATCCATGCTATAATTATTATGGGTGGCTGAAATGAAATTTTCAAAATTTAGACACCTTATTGCACTATACTTAAAAGTTTATGGACCAATGCTGTAATTTTGATAATTACTTACCAAGATCATTAAACATACTAAATATAAAAATTACTTGTTTTGGAAGAATCTAAATATGAGATTTACAAAATATGAAAGTCCTCTCCCCTGATATATGACTTACTAAATATAGAAGTTTTTAAAAAATAAAAGTTACTAAATGATGATACGTCTCTTAATAGGCCTACCTAGGGATGGCAATTGGGTGGGTTGGATAAAGTTTGGGTCAGGTCATTCAGGTTCAAGTTTAATCGGGTTAGCATGGATTCGGGTCCAGGTCAGGTTATTTGGGTTTAGGTTGATTTCAGGTTAAGTAGATTTCGGGTTCGGGTTAGGTCAGGCCGGGTTTATTTGGGTTCGGATCCAATCAGGTCGGGTTATCGGGTCTTAGACCATATTCAACTTGATTGTTGAGTTTACTCAGTTCACTGATACATAAGCTGAAATGGTTAAATCGATTCAATTTTTTTATTTAATTTTAATTAAATTTTAATTTAACTAGATAAAAAATAATATAAAATTTATGAAGGTATATTAATATATAATTTTTTTAATAAAATATTATCTCTGTGTCAAGTTTTTTATAACATTCACTATTTAACAATTAATCTATGATTTTTTATTTTTAACATTTAAGTATATAAATAAAAAATTATTATATTAAATAATAAATAAAGACCTATAGTTTCTAAATATATACTTTCTTAATTTTTTTTATAACAAATAATCTCCCTCCATCCCATTTTCTTTGCTAAATTTAACTTTTCTGACTAATTTAACTTGAATTTATTTATGTTATTATTTATTAAAAATTAAAAAAATATATTTAAAAACTATAAGTCTTGATTTATCATTCATGTATAAAATATTTTTATTTATATATTAAAATGTTGAAAATAAAAAATATAGATTAATTGTTAAAACATGAATAGTGCAAAGAATTTGAGACAGATTTAGTAATATGAATAAATTTAATTCAAACTATTTTAAAAAGTCAAATATTTCAAAGAATATGGGATGAAAGGAATACTGTACTTTATAAAACCTAATTATTCTTATCTCTCTATCACCGTATCAATATTCATTCACCATAACTCTCACTCATTCGCTCTACAACGTAAAGCATATCAACAAAATAGAAGAAACTCATTCATATATATTAAATCATAAATTTTCTAAAGTCTTTGCCAACCATATATTTTATGTTGATTTAAGTTAAAATCGGGTCTTGTCGGTTTAGTCATCAGGTTATTTCGAGTTCGAGTCAGGTCGAGTTAGGACTCGGGTTATCTCGAGTTTCATTTCAATTGGGTTCAGGTTCATATTGTTGACTTTTCTAGTCAAGTCGGGCTTAGGTTCGGGTGGGTTAAGTTAGGTCTTCGGGTCGGGTCAAATTTTGCCATCTCTAGGCCTAGCCCCGCCACCAGCAAAGCTCCTTAAGGCCTTAAGTAAGCAATACTTTGGGAGAACTAGCACTTGGCACCATCCCTATGCTGCCTACGTACTATCATGGCTCAACCCAACTTGGGCCTTCTGGCTGAGTTAAGTTCCACCGAGAATAAAGCTTAGAGCACAGCCAAGCTCCATTCCCACTCAACAATACCTCTATACAAGGAGTTGGGGAAAAGCTGTCATACCCTGCTGTAAGTTGCAATGTCAGCGTGCCTAATACACGTGGCCAAACTAACCAACACTCCCGATAAATTTGAGAAGCCCTATGTAACAGGTCATTTGCCTAATTTTTCAGGTATGTTGTCACTACCATGTACAGCTTCCCAACATATCATTGGTAGACTAACTTAAGTATGAAGACTTCTTCCTTAGGAAAGTCCCTAGGGCCTCCCTCATTTGCTCTTCCCTTTTCTGTGTGCTTGTTTTACAAGTTCTCCACTGTAGCTCTCCTGTTCTAGCAACCCCTAAGAACCAAACTTCACCAATTTTGGCACCGTCCATGGGAACAGTAGCAAGCATCATGGTATACACCCATAAGAGTGTCAGAAAGGATACCTAGAACACTCAAGACTCCATAGATGATGAGTTCATCACCCTCACTAGGGCCAGTCTAAATAAGGCTTCCATAAGGCCGAAGTGAGATTTCACGCAGCTGGTAAGGCCTTTTAGCTTGCAATCAGGCCTTCTGCCAGATGATATTCTTGAAAGGTTAGAGAGGATTGAATCTCAAATCGTGAAAATTCAAGTGTGGTCTAAGATTGACTGGCTTGTTGGAAGCTAACCCACAGCCATTCACTAACTAGATCGAAGAATTCCCTCTACCACCAGGCCTCAAAGTTCGTCACACAAACATCTATAATAGTCATGGCGACTTGAATGCACACATCTGAAAATATCACCATGTTATAACATGCAAAGGTGTGGGTTATACAACTTCCTGTAAGATTTTTGAAATGACTCTAACCGGACCAGCTTCTATTTGGTTCAAAAAACTCCCCAAGGGAAGCTTGTCTTGTTTTTTTTTTTTTAATCTTAAGCATGCGTTCATCCAACACTTTATGAGTAGCCGGCTAATGGCTAAGGGATATCTTTAGTTGTTCAACTTGTACCAAGGGGAAAACTAGTCAATCCGCAAATACATCAAAAAAGGTTCAACCAGAGAACCTTGGACATGCAAAACCTACACCCGTATGTTAGGATAACGGCCATGACCAAAGGGCTAAAACGGAACTCTTCCCTAACCTTTGACTTCAACAAGCAAGCATCTACCTCTTTTACAAGGCCAATCAGTACATGAATGCCGAAGAGATGGCAATAGCCAGTAGAGTTACGTTGCTGAAAGAAGGGAACCTTATTCCACATATTGGCCCTCATCTCCAAGCTTCCAGCCCCCGATCATTGTGCTTCTAGTCAGATGGCCAAAAAAGAGAGTAGAATGAAAAGGTAGGAGGCCCTAATCTCAACACAACCAGGGTAAATGTGCTGATGGCTCTAGAGCGACAAGGGAGACTATTCTCTAAATATATGGTCATGCCACTATGTCGTGACAAAATCACCATTTTATATTAGCCTACAGCTTTGAGTGCTGAGTATATTCATGTATTCTCTACAATTTTTTTTATATAATATAGTATTGTAGAGAAACTATGAACAACATGAGTTGAGCTTATTGTTTTTGTGAAGTCTAACATTGTATTTTATTGGTAAATGTCATATGATATACAGCTAATAGAAAAGAACTTTTATAAGAAAAAAAAATTAATTAAAATAGTGCATTTTTATGTACAAAAAAAGCATAGGGTAAACAAAGGAAAAATAACTACACACAAGACAATGACACACATCACCTATAGCGGTCTCAAATTGCCCACGTCCGCATCACCCGATTACAAGCCGCAAGTGGACTGCACCTGCACCATGGGCTCCTAAATTCTAAGTCGTCCGTTTGCGGACAGGGCCCCTAGAATTCGGGTAAACCTCAAGGGATCGATGTGATTTTCCCTTTTATATATGTATATGTGGTATATTGATGTATATGATTTAAAATGAAATAAGAAAAAAAATACTTAACTCATGTACTTGGGTATACCGTAAGTATACCTGCAGTGAATTGTAATAAATTACTAAAAGAATATGAAAAAGTTACTGGACACAAAATATCGCAGTATACTGGACACAACAATGACTATGCAGAAACATACGCATCATATACAGTTTACACAGTATACTCAGTTGACCATGGCACACCGAGGTATTTGACTCTGTGCTAATGAAACATGTCCTGAGATCATGTAGAGGTCCTACCTTATACAATTTGGAACAATGGCTATCAAGGAAGCTGTGTATAGACCAAACTTGGGGAAGGGGAGCTTCCATGCAGAGTAAGGTAAGAAATAGGGGTATGTTTTGATGAAGTTGCCTGCCTGTATTATTCATGGACATAAGCATATCGTGCCTGCTCATTGGTGTTCAACAAAATGCTTTTTGTAGTCCAACCTTGTGCCAGCATTTGTTCGTTCAACCACTCGAACTCACTTTTGGCTAATTGTTTGCTATCCTGGATAAGTTGAAACCACTCGTTAAGAGCTGAATCCAAGTAATCACTGGCATTTACAATGCCCTCCCACCGGCTGTTTGTAAGGAGGACCTTGCGTATGTAGCATGCCTGAAACATGAAATTTCGTTAGCATACTCATTTTTAAGAGGAAAAAAAATAAAGTCATCAGCATGATTCTTTTCCCCTCTGGAAACTTGTTTTACCTGCAGAAAACCCATAGAAACATGCTCTGGAAGAGCTCCTTCATGTACACAGAGAAGGATACCTAGCTAGAAGTTTAAATAACATGGAGAAATTCAGAACAGAAAATTAGCGCCTGTCCCAAAGTTTTGGTCACAAACCATCACGTAATCACCTGTTTCTCCTGTAACAATCCTCCGCACATCTCCATGCATATAAAGTAGTGATCATTCCCTCGTACTGATTGCATTACTCTCCTTGATAACTTGGGTATTTGGCATCTGGGAGTCAAGCAACCCATTCTGATGGGCCACAATTTTTTACCTGACAGAAAGCTCGATTGTTAGCCCAAATTCTGACTGACATCATTTTGCAGCCTGCAAATAGCTGAAAAGCTACCTTTGATCCACATAAAGTCGATTCCTTCCTTCTTGCTCACTTCTTCAGGTGAAGGAACATAACCCTTTTGAAGCCAAGTATCAAGTATTATTTCAAGCCTATCCTGAGTTAACGACAAAAAAAAAAACAGTAATAATAATAATAAAGCAAAATAAATAAATAACCAGAACAAAACAAGGAGACTCTAAATTTCAAGGAATGCAACCTTTAGTATAAGTTGCAATGACATAAATATATGAGGTAGAGCGGCTTAAGAACCTCAACTGGTCGGTTTTCTTTACAGTTAATGGATCAAGGATGATGGATGTGAGCATTAAAAGAACAAAGCATCTTGGTGGCTAAATAAAGCAGAAAAACAAGAATGTTCTAAACAATAGGAGTGAAAAAAAAAACAAAAAAAAAAACAAACAGCTCAAGCTCTCCTTGAGCTCAACCTGGTTTAGAGCTCATTCGTGTTATATTCAAATTGTTGTCAAACCAAGTCTGAACAAAATTTCAAGCTTGATGCATAATTTAAAACAAGCTCGGTTACCCAATATTTGGCCCGATATGGCTCAACTATAGCTTATTTCCTTGATTTAAGCAAACAACTTGAGCTTGACTCAAGCTCAATTGATTTAAGGCTCATCCTTGGTTCATTCAGATTCTTTTCAATCCAAATATTAACAAAGTATCAAGCTCAATATACATTTCAAGCCAAACACGATCTACCAACCACTCGGCTCAACTCGCCTTGTTTTCAGCCTTGACTAAACAACGAAGGCAGAGCGAAACGGTGTTGAATTTGGGATTAAGACTTAATCCATCAGATGTCAAAAAGAATGCCAAATTAAGAGCATCAAGTTTACCATGGTATGCTAACAGTACTGGAATTAAAATCAAAGATACAAATAGTAAATTGTTTCAGTACAATCAACTGTGCTAGCAATAGTCCCTGAACTAACATTGAGTTTATATGAAGATGATAAAAGAGCGAATTTGGCAGCTATTTGGCCTCATCACCTGTCTGTTATCCAATGATATAGTTATATCAAAGTGCAAGCAAACAAAATTCAAGCTGCTGATAATGAATATAGGTCAAAAAGATAAGAAATCACACCTTAGTTAGAGTTTGCAAATAGACATGCTTGAGCCCCTGATATATTCCAAGGAGGTCAATTGCTGTGAAAAAGGGGTAAACAACGAACGGCAGTCCAAGTAACAATCTAGGAACATACATGAAATATCAAGAAACAATTGCAGCATTAAGCTTCACATTTAAGCTGTTAGCATATTATAGATCTACTAAGTATGTCAACCAACATAACATGATACCTATTCCAGCTTCAATAACTGAGAGAGGGTCAACCTACTCTCATAATCAATATGCAGGAGATGATTTTCTAGAGTTACAGTAAGCTGATGCATCAACTCTGGTTAGAAGTGATCAGAAAAGAAATGCTGGCTTAGTTTTACTAGTATCAATATTGGAGTTTGATTTTGCATATATAGTAGAGAAAGTAAAAAGAGAGTAACAATCGTCAAACAGAGCTAACTCGAATAATCAGCAACTTTGAGAATACATATGAGGAAGAAAGAAGACCTTTGATTGTTCTTGAGTAAGATATTCAGGAAAGCAGCAAGCATTAGACCTAGGTTATCAAAGCATACTGATTGAATCTGAAATCCAGTTCAAGATCAGAGCATTATTTGACAGAAACTTGACCATATATGAAAAAAGATAATGATGGTAGAAATGTCTAAGAGAAACTCCACCTGTGCTTTTGCAGAAACTTCACCAAGATTATCTCCAATTGCGAAACTTCTGTGAATAGCAGACTGTTTAAAAAAATTGAGAAAAAGTATATAAGAGGTTGGCAAACTGATGCAACTGAGCAAAGCTGTGATGCAATCTGAACTAAAAATTGTTTGATCAAACTAACGTTTCAAATTAGAGATTTGAGGATAGAAAATTAAACATGAAAATATGAAAATGAAAAGGAGAGAAAATATTAGGAGAAAAATCTTGTTATTAGTGCTGAGGCATATCAAACTTATTTTTTCATTTGAACTGTCTTTGCTCCAGTGTGGGGGGTAGGGAAGCTGGGACAGAGGGGAATGAGTATCAAGTTATGAATCCTTACACTGGTTGCTAAGTAACACGCAAGACTTATTTGCTTAACAGCATTTGCCACAGATGCAAGAAGCAAAAAATTCTGTGGATAAATAGGTGTCAGCAATTCAACTCCAATGCTCAAACTGAACAGAACTGAGGTTGAGAACTGAACTCTCTGCAGAATTATAAAGAAATGTGGCAATGATTCACCAATAGTCCTCATAGGAAATTACAACAGTCATTATTCGGGGGAAATAGCAATAACGAAAAGGAGAATAGGGAACCTTTGGCCCTTTAGTAGAAGTCAGATTATTGACTTCACATAAAACTTTAGCAAGCAACAAAGTTTCAGTATAAACAAGCAAGACCTTTAATTGTACCTTCAAATTGGTATCAAAAGCAGACGCCAAGCTAGCAGTGTAAATGCATCTGCTGAGACGACCAAGTCCATCTTTCAAAACCCAGTTGAGTGCAGCTGCAGATGGAAGTGAGCGAGAGGAACCAATTCCTAAAGCACGCAACATTGCCTGAAATAATACCCATTTCTCAATTAAGATCCGACACCACTCATATCAAATTTATACAATCCTGCTCGCCTTGGTAGAACTCATCCCCAACCCGAGGCTATATGAGCAGGTTCCATAACAAAGTAATCATGAAGTATGGAAAAAACCATTCATTTGAATCACCTCAAACAATTAAAGTTGTTAAACAACAAGAAACCGACTTTACCTGAGTAGCAAGAACCTGAAGAGCGGAGCTAAACACCCGATGCAAGAACTTCCACTTTACATAGCTTATATAATTCTGAGTCACTTGTTTTGGAAGAAAGAAATTCCTAACGGCCAAACTGCAGACTTTATACAGCTTTCGAACGCCATAACCGAAAGGGAACGAAGGTCCATCCCCATCAACATCCACCAGCATCAAGGAGCTTCCGTCCCAGAAGTACCTAGAGACCCTCCCCGACCGGCGAACCCCCACCGGCAGTGGGGACGGTCCGGGAGCGTCGTCATCGATTCGCTCTTCCAACTCGTAGCTGACACGCGTCCGGAGCGTGTTCGTTGAAGTAAAGATTTTGGGAGAGGATCTGAGAAACGGAATTTGTGAGGATTTCCATCGGAGAGGGAATTGATTAGGAGGCGTGTGAACGAAAGATTGCATAAGAGTCTGGGTATGAATTAGAATTTTCAGGCTTCCCTTCCCGCCAATTCTGGGTTGGGGGTTTTGGTGGTGAGGCAACGCAAAGGGTTTAGGGTTTTAGCTTCCAGGTGGTGGGTTGCCCTTGTTTTTCTTTTCGGAAAAAAATAATTTCTTTGTTATTACTCAACTATTTGAGTAAATTATGTAAATAGTCATTTTGTTTTAGTCTCTAACCTATTAAATGTTCTATTTTCATCTTAAATTATTTTATTTTGGTCTTTCATCAGATGAAATTAATTAACTTAGAATAACTATCTGACACAAACTTTTAAAATTATAATTTAAATATTTGATAATTGTCTTCCAGTAAAGTTAAACATTTTAATTTTTTTTATAGTAAATAGAGAATTTAAATTAATAGCTTTTTTAACTGAAAGAAATAAGTTCAATTTACACAAAGAAAAAAAAATGAATTGAATTTTCTATTAACCATAAGAAAATTATTATAAAAATTAATTTTATTATAAGATACTTATCAGATAGTTTAAATTATGATCTAAAAAATTGTTATCTGGCAAATACTTTGAATTAACAAATTTCATCCAATAGAGACAAAAAATGAAAAAATTTTAATGTAGGACTAAAATGAAATGTTGTTAATAGGTTTAGGACCAAAACAGAATATTCAATAAATTAGAGACTACAATAAAACAATAATTAAAAGTTAGAGATAATTCATGCAATTTACTCATTATTGGTTATTGTTGACCTACATCAACCCGTGCAGTTCACCAAATTAAACGCCAACCACATCTCCCCAAATTAAATAATTATCTAAATAAACTAGTTTAAATACCTAGCGTTGCCACGGAAAAAAAATAAAAAACCCCATAATAATCAGTAGAAATATGATTCAACTTGTTAAGAATTTTTAAAAATAAACCAGGACATGATATGCCAAATAATTATCACAATAAAATGTAATTAAAATTAAAAAAATTACAAAACTTCCATTATGTGATAGTTTATTAACATTAGACAAAGTTTGCTTAGTCTAAGACCTGATTTTGCCCAGACCAAGGTCAAGCTTACATTGGGCGAAGAGGTAAAACTCATCCCATGATTGTGTTGGTTGCTCTAGGGCACATCCCTCATCAACCGATACTTGGTTAGGTTAAGTCTAGTTGGAGTTTGGCTAATAACACATCTCTAACATAGACAACCTATAAACCACTAAAGTCATATTTTTTACACCACTTATACAAAATTGTGTAACCTGGCATTAGCATTGGAAAAAAATATTTAGAATAGAAAGTACATATAATTCAACCTAGTAAATATTTTATAATAAAAAACACTGTACATATATGTCATATAATTATCATAGAAATAAATGATAAAACTCTCATTATGTATTGGTTTATTAATAGTAGGGCAAATTTATTAATCTAGTACTTGACTTTGCCCAACCTAAGCTCAAGTCTAACTTGGTTATGACTAGAGATCATACCCTTCCTGTGATTATGTAAGTTGGTTTGGGCCTTTCCTTTATTGACCTATGCCTGGTCAAGTTGATACTGGTTGAAGGTCTGTTTGGCCACACACAAATATCTGACCTGGTCTGCTTATAAACTATTATAGTTGTCCTTTCTTCACCACCCATACCAAGTTGTAAAATTTCATGCATGACATCGGCACAGGATAGTGGGCAAAGAAATGTTTTCGCCCCATCTACTTGCTTAAATAATATAAATTAACATGAATGACATAAACCTATTGAAAAAGCTTTCTAAATAATAGTTTTTTTTTCTATCATTCACTATGATATATAATTATTTAAAAAAAATAATAATAATTAAAAATCCAAATAAAGTTATGTTATATATAGAAAAAACCAAGTATATTACATTACTGTGAAATTCACAAAAAATTATGGCCATAAAAAATCTAATATGTACCTGAGCTTAGATAAAACCCAAATAACTGATTTAACGTTCTTAATGTCATGAGAAATTAACTTGAATTATGTTGACTTAAATAGAAACTAACTTGAATTATATTGCCATGGGAACCAAATATTTTGAATTAAAAATATTTTAGTAATTATTTCTTTTAAGAAAATGGTTACAGGTGAATGCTTTACAATTAAAAAATAATAAGAATATTTGGTAGCTTAAATTAATATTGTCAATGGATTATTTGTAAGTTTATGGTACTTAAGAGGCATTTGAACCCATATATCAATTAAATAGTGACTAAACCCATACTTATGTTTCAACATTTATCATGCAATAACTCCTTCTTTTTTTCTTTAAAGTCATAATTTTGGGATCTGATATATATAATTTGACATCAACTTGAATCATTATTTAGTCTCTTGTTATAGTAGTTGTAGTAAAACATTTTCCATTTTTTTTTTCCAGAGTTTGGATATAGGTTCGAGTATTCATTACTGTTTTTTCATTTTTTAATGACAAAAAGACAGCATTATGTGCTTTTTCAATCTCTAATGAAGAAATTAGCGGTCTCCTATCATATTCATTTCCATAAATAACTTTTCAAATACACAATTTTGAAAATAAAATATTTTTAGCTGCCCAACTATAGGGAAAAAAACTCAATTTATTAGGTTTGTCAAGAAAATGTTTGATTTTTCAGTTTTCCAATTAAAGCATGTTTCATCGTGGCATGGAAGGCCTTGTTTTTATGGATTTAAAATTTTCCTCATAATGCATTAATTAAAAAAAAATTGAAAATTTGTGCGATTATATTTTTAAAAATTTACTTTGCTTCACAATAGTTTTTTGTTGGCATGTTCAATTTGAAATTATTTCCCTTTCTATAAAGAAAATGTCCCTTGTAGGATGATCGAATGGGTGTAATAATAGTTCTAAGATCAAATTAGCATCGGATTGAATATTTTAATCTTTAGCATGAAATTAAATTGCTTCCATTTTTCAAAAAAATAAAAAAAATTGTTAGTTGAAGGGCAATTTGGACATAATAAAAAATAGGTGAATATTTATTGCTCGGCCAAATAAAAAGAGACACCTCTCATAGGTTCTCAAGTAAGGAATAGGAAAAAAAGTACTCTCTCAGAACAATCCTATTTTATACATTAGTACATTTGATGTAACTATACATAGGGCAACTAAATGAACATAAATTCCCCACTTCTCTCCTTGGCTTCTAACTCATGTGCCAGGAAAAAAGTGAAGAAAAATAATTAAATAATTAAAATTTAATTCTGGAAATATTCACTCCTTAAATAAAAGAATAATTTTATTTTTTTATGAGAAGAATAATTCCCGTTTAAATTGTAGGTACATATTTTGGTATGAATTAATTTGTGATTTTTTAAATTGAAACTTTACAAAATGTTGATGATCGAGTAGTAACAGTAAATAAATCACTTGGTATAGTAATAAAAAAATTAATTACCCAAATATGTAGCTACAATCCAATAGTAAGTTAGATAAAAAAGAATTAATTATGTAGCTATAATAAGAATTATTTTCACGCCTTATTTAAAATAAGAGTGGTCTTTTTTAGTGACAGATAGAGAATTTCAACTTTTACACCAAAATGTTATAAATGGGTAGGTAATAATTAACTTGTTCTTTCCTTTCTTAATAATCTTTCCATTCATAAAAAAATGTTAATCTTTCCATTTTCTTGTACAATTAGGAATCTTCAAGGAAACAATTCAGGTAAAATTCGAGACTTGAGACTGTGAGATCCGTGTCCCAAAAAATGCAGCCAAGCATTTGTAACTATTAGCAGCAAATTTTCAAAGTGCCACCTGATAATGGCAGGCCATACCTCTCCAGCATCATGACAATAATTCACCAATAGGAAATCTTGTTGGAGAAAATTTTAGTCCATATCTGATATTTCTACATTTAACTCAACCGAGAAAGAATTAGATGAAACTTATATGAGTTTGGATAAGATAAGAATAAAATATTATAATGTTAATGAAAATTTAGGTTTAGTTAATGGAATCAATTGAATGTAAACTTTTACCTTACTCGATAAATCAAAATATGAAAAACCTACAATATGAAAATAACAATTGTAAGTATAGAATTGAAAAAACAATAACTATAAAGTACCAAAATGTAATCATGAATCTCAAAGTAAAAGCAAAAGCACTGATGATTCAATAAAACAAATGTACAAATGCTATAACAAAGCAAAATACAACATAAAAAAAACTTTTCGAATCCAAACCATAGAAGAAAAAGGGGGAGACAACTTACCTAGGTATATGGTTTTGTGAGGTTGAGATGTGTTGGTATATATAGAGGAAAATTTTAAAGGAAAACCATTAGTTTCCAAATTAATACATTTAACATAATGGGGTAATTAAACAAAAAAAAGATTTCTTATACATGAGATTTTGATTTTTTGCCTAATATTTTGCACATATATGTTTTTAAAATATTACTATTCAATTTAATTTAATAGGTTAATTAATGCTCAATTTCGATCCTAATAGGATATTTTCAAAAAAAGATTTGTTATATATGAAAGTGTAATTAATTTCTTTACCATATATTTTTCACATGCATATGGTTAAATATTGCCAAATTAAGTTGATAGGGTAACGAATGATAAACATTGGTCTTAATGTCAACTATATATTTTTGTAAATTTTTCTTTATTAATTACCTTTTACGAAGTAGAATTTATTTATATGCTAATGTCAAATATATATCTTTGGAAGTAAGATTTTTCAAATCATTTCTCACAAATGAGTTTGTTTTCCTTATATGGAGAAGATTTTTTTTTTATATGCTAATGCCAAGTATATATATTTGGAAGATTTTGCAAATCATTTCTCACAAATGAATCAGTTAATATCAACTACATTAATTCTTCCATTTTTTAAATGAAATTAGTTTTCATTTTAATTCATCCGGAATGTTGAGATTCCAAGTTTAATTATCCATTCCTTTATTATTATATACCAATTCAAAACTTGCCTAAACCAATTCAAACGAAATTAATTCTTCCCTTTTTTTTTAAATGAAGGATGATTTTGGAATTCTAATTATACCTTCAAGTACTTACAGTTTAATTGGAAAAAAAAAAATTGGACACATGTCAATCAGGGGAGGTGGCAATTAAGAAAAAGGCCAAAAACTCTTTAAAAATTGTCCTGTTATATATATATATATATAATTATATATATCTAAAGCATGATACATCTAAGACTAATTTTAACTTTTCCTTAATGAGAGAAATTATGGAATTGACACGTGACATACTTTCCTTGTTTAATAAGTTAACTACAATATTTTACATGTAGGCTACCAAATATACCCTTACCCCTATAAAGTAATAAGGTAGTGACAAATGTTAGTCAAAGCCGCAATTATTGACTTATCTGTAAATTTGAATTACAAATTAAAAATTAGGATTAAATTTGAATCAATTTGTGATTAAGATAAATATAATTTAAAAATTATATAATCTCATCTAAAATGATTTGTTCTCACCAAGAAATAATAGAACAATTATCTGATAATTTATTTTTTTTAAGAACCAATAATCATATAGATTATATAAACCCAAAGTGCAAAAATTTTAAATCATATAACTTACTTGGATTACACACACGTTATAGATAAAAAAAAAACAGAGAATATCAAGTAGTGTAAAGTTAGTTGACTTTTGTTGATTCACTTTTAGCACGAGGGACCACAATCATAATATGTAAATAGAAAATTCTTGTCAATGAAAATACAAATTGTTGATAAAAAAACATTATTCTTAATTTCTTCACCAACTAATTAGTGATTAGCTAAGTATATATGCAAGTTTTGAAAAATCTATATATATATATATATATATATCAATTGTGTGCCAATGATTAGCTATAGGTAAAAATTGATAGCACGGTAGATGAGTACTTTAGCAAAGATGGATGGGATGCGAACATTTCCATCACCAAAAGAGTTCTTCATTCTACTAACCATAGTATGTATTAATTAGATAAATGACATCTATATTATTTAGTATGAGATAAGTTGCAAAAAAAACAAGAAAATATTATGCCTATCTAGTACTTAAAAATTCAATTGTTGATACTAAAGTGTTTTTGGCTTCTACCAATGTTTATTGTTTACATCTTGATCAATTGTTTTAGGGATTTTTTTATTTATAGGTAATAATTATATCATCATGATTAAGCACTAGAGTTGCTCTTAGCTTAACTTTATCCATAGACTGAAACATTGTGATTGAATCCAATGTGTATCTATTTTTTTCTTGATGTTCTTTCAAACAAAAATAACTATGCCAGCATATGTATGGTTTGAGATTAGTTCTAATTTCATATAAACTTAAAATTTTCTTACAAAGTATGAATTAAAGGAAAGAATTTTTACAATTATTGTAATGATTTCAGTGTCTTGAGTAGTGGAATGCATTCCTATTGGCTAAGTAATTGACATGGTCTTTAATACTGCTGTATATCACAGTACACAAACCGGTAAGCGGTATGCAGTACAAATGTTTTTGCATTTTGTCATTTTTCACATGAAATATTATGGTATAGCGTGATATTTCATGGTATTTCACATATTGATCAACTTTTATGTACATTTTTGTCAAAATACTACAGTATACCACAAAATATTATAAGGTTCGTTCTGCAGTTTCTTATTTCTTGCAGGGCATGTGTTACATATATTTTTTTTCATTTTATATCAAAATATCATACTTAAATATGTAAAATAGAAAAATATAATTTATAAAATATGTAAAATAATAAAATATAATTTATACACATATTTTAACATAAATATTTACTTTTATTTTTTTGGTTACTTTTTCTTTTGCTATTATAACATGAAACTCCATCTTAGAGATATGACAGTCGTAGAAGAGAAAGGTAATTTGAGCCGCTTAAGAATTTAATGTAGTATTAGAAAATATATTGTTATTATTAAATTATTGTTCATTTTTTCTCATGTCTAAATAAATTAGTTTTTTTATTGAGTAATATTTATTTTTTTCTTTATACAAAATTTTTTATATTTTTTGTATAAAAAATATCATCTCTCATATTTATTTTATTTATATTTGAAAAATTATAATGAGAAAATTTAGAATACATATAAAAAGGTGCAAAAAATTTTATTTAATTTATTTATCTTAAAATAATATTTTATTTTTATTTTTTTAAAAACAGTAACAGTATGCGATACAATATATTTTGTGATATACATTAAAATTAAACGAATATATTATACCTAGCAATAACAGTATTTAATACCTTACTAATGGACTATCTAGCCTCTACTTCTTCCTCCATTGTACTATGGTTCTTACGTTGTTTATTGTTAGCATTGACCATTTGTATTCTTGTAATAATTTTTTTGGACACTAGCTCTAGCTTTAATTGCAAAAATTTTAGAACTATTTAAATATAATAATTTTGGTATCATTTTTTTAACATTTTTATTTTTTTTCTTTAGTCGCCCTAAAATTATCTAACTATTTAAATATAATTATTTTGGTTAGGTTTGCTATAATGTTTTAGATTTAATTCATTCTACTTTTTTCTTCCTAAAAAATGTTGGAAGATTAAAATGTTGATATGAGTAATTAGCACTAGAGTTGTTCTTAGCCTGACATTATGCACATATTGAAACATAATGATTGAAGCCAATGAGTATTTATTTTTTTCTTGGTGTTGTTTCATAAATATAGTCGTACCAACATATATATGGTTTTAAAAAATTTTCCTACATTTCAATTTTTTTTGCTTGCATGCTTTTACCCATTCATCAGTCATTTTCTATGAAAAATACACAAAAATATATATAGTTGCTCTGAATAAAAAAAACTATCCGTTTATATCTAAATCAATTACTTTACAACATTACTTATGTCCGTATGCAAAAATTAAGAAAAGTATGACAAAATCAAACTCCTGTTCTCAACAACAAAATTTCATTATAAGATAGTCTCATCAAGAAGTCAAAAAGTATGGATGGAAAAGCATATAGAAAGTAGTTTCGGTGTATAAAATCCAATGTTATTAACTTCAATAAGAACATGGACAAAAATCAAAAGGAAAAAACTACTGGTAACTTTCATTTGGTGGAGTTTTTAGGGCATTAGTTAGATATTTGTTTCATATTCAATATTCAAGATAATTGTATGCTTTGAAATTGAAGTTAGAAGAAAGTAATTATAATCATTCTAATTCAAATTATAATATTTTATTATTGCTAGAGAAATTCATAAATATATATATATATATATATATTGAAAGAATTTAATACTTTTAAAATCATTGGTTTTGTTGTAATATTTTTCATAATAATATTTCTATAACATTTAAATATATATACTTTTCTAGCCTTGATATAACTTGAAAATCCGCTGCAACGTCGGGTATGTAAACTAGTTATATTATACACATATATTTAATTAGACATACTAATCCAATTCTTAATTCCCCATATATAAGCCACACCTAGCTCATATTTTGGCCAAATTACCCCTATCTTGAAAAAGAAAAAACCCTACCTTGTAGCCATCACCTCCCACCATCATTTTTCCCACTCCGCTAATTGACGCTCCACATTAGACTTTCTCCTAGGGGTGTAAGAAAATGACCCTAACCCAATGTCCGATCTGAAACCCGATCTGAAATATCGGGTTAGGGTCGGGTTAGAGAGAAGAAAATGTGTTAATCAGGTTGACCCGAACCCGACCTGATTTTTTGAAGTGAAAATCGGGTTGGTTCAGGTTAAATCCAAATCAACCCGAAAACCGATTCTCATTTCTCCATTCCCTAACCATTTTCTAGCCCAACACCTAATTATTTCCCAACCCAAGCCCAAGCCCAAGCCCACCACATACTTAACTATATTTAACCTTAACCCTAGCAGACCTTTCTCCCTCCTCTTGCATTATGTCCGCCTAGGCCCTCTGCCGCTTTGCGTGTCTGTTGCTGTTTGCCGTCTGCCACTCTCCCTCCGTGTCGTTGGCGCACCACCGTCCTTGTTGCGTCATCCTTCATCATCCTTCCACCCCTTTGGGCATCCCGTTATCTTTACTCCTCTCCTCATCATCCTTTGATGCCGTTTGTTCTCCTCCCTCACCATCGTGCCGCCCTCCTGTGTCACTTGTCTCCGTTGTCATCGTGCCACACTCTCGCGTCATTTGCCTCCCGTTTCTCACTTGTTGTCCATCTCTCACTCTGTCATCGGCCTTTCTCCTGTCGCTCATTGTTCTATCACTGTCTTTCTCTTCTAGTTCATGTTCGTCGTCAACACGCCACTAGATCACCGTCATCTCCCAGTCGGACGCACGCACACAACTGTCGATCTCCTACTTGCCAGATGAATGCACGCAGATCGTCATCTGGCCGTTCATCTTCATTACCGTCGATCTAGTCAATCACCGTTGATTTGGTCAATGGCAGAGGAGGAGAACGAAGGGGAGAGTAGCTAGTTGGTCAAACCCGATCCAATCCGACCCAAACCATTATTGTCGGGTTAGGGTTGGTTCGGATTATGTCTTTATTTTGGATAGGTTCGGGTTCAGTTTTTTCGACTTATGAAAGACTCCATTTTTTTCGGGTTCTGATCCTAACCCGATCCGAACCTGAAACTTTCACCCCTACTTTCTCCGATCATTGTTCCTCCCGCTTTGCTAGTTGATGCTCCATATCAGAGCTTCTCTGCCCTGTCGTTGCTTTCTGATCTCAATGTTACTATTTATCTGTGAATTGCACAGTCGTCCTATCCTCCCGATCATCATTCCCACAGTGTCATTGACCTCCAGATCTCAGTGTTATCATTGCTATATCACACTGCTCATCGCTTTGAATCACATCGCTAGTTGCTTTCGAATTCCATAGTCACCACCATCACAACACTGCTAGTAAGCCACTCATTCCTTGACTCTTTCACCATACTGTTCGTATAAATAACCTACAGAACTGTCATACAATGTGTAAAAGTATTTAGTATAGTAAATAGAAGTATTTGAAGTAATATAAAGACAATTTATTATCAGGAGAAATTAAAAGTGTATGAAGCAATAAAAATAAGTGTCTAGGTGAATATAAAAAAGTGTTTAAAAAAATATGTAAAAGTGTTTAAACTAACTTATAAATAATTTGTTATCTTTAGAAAATATCTTTCTAAAATAATTAAAAAATATCTACATGAATATATAAATGTATCTAAATAAATATGTAAAAGTGTCTAAATAAACTTATAAATAATTTGTTATCTTTAAAAAATAACCATTTGAAACAATAAAAAAAATGTCCGAATAAATATGTAAAAGTGCCTAAGCAAAAATATAAAAGTGTTTGAAGCAATATCCAAATAATTTATTTTTCTAAAAAATACAGGTGTGTAAACTAGTAAATAAAAATATGTCTAAAATAAAATACAAAAGTATGTAAAACAATAATTAATAAATGAAATCTAAAAATTTTTTAGGACAACAAATAGCAGTGGCCAAACTCTCCCTCTATTGCCAATCTCCTTTTTTCTTGCCCAGGCGTTTTCTGCCGTGGCCACACATCTATCGCCAAGCTCTCTCAGCCATCGCATCATCCTCGTGTCTCGCCATCGTTGTTGGATCTTAGCCACCACAGTCTCGTAAAGCCCCTGCGCCTCCTTTTCCGTCGCCGCCTTGTTCTCCTTTTTTCCGATCTGAAGCTAGCCTGAAGCTCCTACTTTTCCTCGCCTGAACCGGTGTTCTCCTTCTCCCTATCCTGGCGCGGCCAGATCTGGTCTCATCCTTGCCGAACAGAGACTTTGCCTGAACTCCCGCTCTTCCTCGCTTGCTCCTGCGTTCTCCGTCGCATCTTTGCCAATCGGAGACTCCGCCTGAAGCTCCCACTCTTCCTCGACTGCTCCTGCGTTTGCCATCTCGCTGGCTTGATGATTAATTCTTTGAATCTGATGCATCTCATCATTGCCAGAAACATCGTTTGGAGTCGATTATGGTTGAAGCACATGGAAGAATGTGAAGGATTACGGCAGGCGGCGACTTGAGAAGGTTTTGGGAAGACAACAAGTTCGAGGGTAGTGGGTTAGATGGAAAGTAGCGAGGATTGTAAGAGATAGATTTAGAAAATCATCTGCTTAGACATAAATTCACTAGTAAAATTAAATGGCCGGTTCACAAACATTATCTCAATTTTTTGTTTGTTGTGGAAACCAAGTCACAAAAACTGTTAAGTGAATGCTTCTGAAAAGGGCGGTCGGCTTTGGGTAGGTTGGAAAGCCTTTTTTTATTGCAATATATTGTCACCGGAGAAACACATCATTTTGCTGCAAAGCAAGGATGAACTTTAATTAGTATGGTTATGGCCCTATATATAGCAATATCGTGGTCTCATTACATAAAACAACATGGAATGACACTGGAACATCTTCATTGCAGTATCAATTTTCTCTATGCTTGATCCATGATTTTAACCACAGTTCTGAATAAAAACAAGAAAGAATGGAAATAATTGCTCAGCCACTTGATATTCGATTGATTTCTTTAAAAGACATCAATTGATTCCAATTCAATGCAAAGGCATGCGATTCACATGAGCTAATGGACAACAGGGGTCAGATCCAGTGCTCGGAATTCTTCTTGATAAGTCCTTTTGGGCAACATATTTGCTACATGTCTATCCAAATGAGGAATTATTTAATTGGCCAACAAGGGCTCAGATCATGCTCCTGTTCTTCTTAATACAAGACTAGTTTGGATATTTTTTCATAGACCTATCCGGTTTAATCATTCTGGCTTAAGTATCCTCAATGTAATTGGATTCTAAGGTCTACATAGGACTATAGGCTTGCTACCTCAAGTATGTACAAATTTTCTTTGAGAATGAAATTGGCTCTACCCTAACTTAGGGATTGGAATAAACATAATATTGGTCATCTAAAGAAACAGATTACTGAGCTAGAGAAAACCTTTAGGATTTGCAATTGAATCCTAATTGGCTTCTTTATGTTTGGATTTTTCTAAAAAGAGAGCAGAACTTTGTAAACTATTATCTATTCAAGAAAAGCTTTGGGCACAAAATTCATGGATCAATTGGTTATATATAGGGGATAAAAAACACAAAATTCTTCCATGTTATGACTAGACAAAAAAGACATGTCAATAAAATATCCTTCTTGTAGAATGATGAAGGTAAAAGAATAACTGATATTGCTGGCATCCAAGAACACATTAGCTCATATTTTGTTGAATCTTACAAAGTTCATAGCACTATAGACTTTAATGCTTAAGATCTATTGTGCTCACACATTACTAGGAAACTTTCTCCAAGTAAGATGAAGAACATCTAGTTTGAGGGCAATGAAGAACTAGAGGCCAGCTTTGATGCTCCCAAATCTAACCTATAAATTCAGGAACTAAACTAATAGGAACAAAAGGCCAGTGCACTTATTGCTCCATAGCATATCATTAGTGAGTATCAAAGTCATATTCCACAGGTCTAAAAATGGCTACCCTACTCCTTCTTCATTCGATTATCTAACTGGCAATAACTAGAGATAAATTAACAACTAAGGAAAAATTAAACCACTGTAGTGAATAAATAATCAAAAGCAATAAGAAATAGAACAAATAAACCAACAATAAAAAAAATATCATACTTAGATATGAATCCCTCCAAAATTCCCTTGTGAACTACTCCTGATTTAGTTCAATCAAAATATAGTACCCTTAGACCATGGAGAATTCTTAGGTTATTCTAATTCCTCTTTCGCGGTAGCTAAACCTTATACTTAGGCTGATCAATCGGGATCTTTTCCTAACCGTAACCCTTAAAAATGCATTAACAGTCTATAAATCTCAATACTAGGTTTGACCTTAGTCTAGAGGTCTTATGCCAGTCTATCTCTAGACTTGCATACAATCCTTTATATCTATATAGTGATCAAATCAAACATACAAGCAATTAGCTTAACCTGCTCAAAATCAAAAATCAAATCAATAGGCTAGCCATTATCAATTCAACATACCATTAAGTACATATGAGTAAATCATAAAAAACTATATTCAATTAAACCAAAATAGTCATAAAAACAAGATCATTCTAGAGTTTATCTACTTTAAGTATCAGTAGAAATTTAGTCCATCATCCAATAAAGAAAACACAATAGAAGAAAAGGAAAACTAGAAATAAGTCAAACACCATATCTGAATATCTTTCAATGCAAGCAAACCTTACTTCGATGTGAATCAAATTATGTTGATCATTCAAAATAGCTTCTTCCAACTTTCTTTTATCAATCCTTTACTTTTAGTGCTCTCTAAAACCTTAAAAATTTAAGAAGTTTTAACTTTGTTTTCTTCACATGTTAGCATCCGAAGTCCCTCATTCTTACTTTAACATCCTCATACTACTCACATCATCTAGAAAGTTTTTATGTCATTAAATTAATTTGATAATTTTGCTATCAAGAAACAATCCATTAGAAGATTAGGTGGAACATTTTGAGCTCTAGATCACTAATAGCCATGAATCTCCAACAATCACTGATCAAATATAAGTAGATTTACAGATCTCACAGAAACAAGCGTCACTATCCATGAGCTAAATGGGATCCCCTGTGGGTATAGCATAACGCATACAATTGCTTTCTCAAAACATCCATCGTATCTTATGATATCACCATTATAATAACTAAAGAACTAAGCTCTTGATGGGACAATATGAATAGTGTCCCTCTTGCTGTAGTGTATTTTTTTTTTTCTACACATGTTTTGGGTTTTTGGCACATGAGGCATTAGAAACCAAATAAAATGAGTAAATTACAGTATAAGTCCTCTATTTGTATATGATGGTATCATTTGGTCATCAAACTCCGGAAACATATATTTTTTCCACTATATCCCAATAGACACAGAAGATGTTCTAAACTTTTGGTTTTGTTGTTTTAAGTGTTAGAACCTTCATAAGTTATAGTGAAAGCCTTGGTTTGTACTGAAATCCCAAAATCCACTACCTTGGTCTTTGTGCCATGAGTTTTCTATTTAAAATTTTGGTTACCAATAACTTTCAAATATTCTTACTTTATTGAAACCTTTGAATTAATTACCATCAGAACTGTTTTTTATGTTTTTTTTTTCTATAAATGTAATCATTATGAAAAATTTGAATCTTTATTGATCAATTTGTAATGAAGTGCATGTTGATTACTAGTTGAAATGTCTATATATACAACTTGTACCCTAGTGTTTTTCCTTTGTAATTTATTGGCTAAAAGTTTATTCATCCCAAATGTTGCTTCTATTCAATCTATTGTAGCATTTAATGTAAATATAGCAAAATAATTATTAAATAATAAAATTTAGGGATGAAGAGAGGAAAGATTAGACTTTTAAAAATTAAAAGCGCGTTCAACCATTGATGCAAAAGACTTTTCCATAAAAATAAAAAACTGAGATTTGGTGTTGACTTAAAATCAAGGCATAATCTTTATACAATAAAGTTTTGGGATTAACAAGTAAAGAGTGGAATTTTAACAACTAAAAGTGGTGTTTAACCATTAACACAAAAAGTAGAAAAGTAGTAATATGGTATTAATTAGGAGTTTAAATTGAAAAGTCCATGCAAAGTTTGAGGAGAGTCCGAGATATGGCTAAAATGCCGTGTTCCTGTCGAGTTTAATGGTTGAGTTAATGTAAAATGACCCAACTTGCCTAAGTTGTTCAAAAATTTATTTGGTTTGGCGCTTAGCCTGATTAACCTACCTAACCTAGCTTCAAGCCTAGCCCACCCCCACTCTCCCTACTTCCTAAGCGCAACCCAAGCCACACTCTGTTAACCCTCCCTAACTTGACTAAGTCGTTCACTCTAACTACCCTAAAGCTTTGCAATTACCTCTTTTCCTTTTGTTCATTTCATTTTTTGCCCGTTGCCTTCTGCGCCTTTGCCATCACTACATTAGAATAGACTTACCTTCTTGTTGCCATCTTTCTCCTCGTCCTCGTCCTTGTCCTCGCCCTTGCCCATTGATCCCACTGTTTATCCTGTGAATTGCTCTTGCCTCTCGGTCTCTTTGAGTCCTCCTATCCACATCACCTCTCGATTATTCTTTGCTTTTAAAGGTTTTTGTTCATTCTCTACTCTAGACATTGGATGGTTTTGTGTAGCGAATAGTTACTGAAGTTCAAAATGATTGAATTATGTTGGATAGAATATGTTAGTGTTGGATATATGTTTTGTTGGATTATGTTGCTACTTATGCTTTCTTTTCTTCTTTTTTTCCCCTACTTTGCTTCATAGGCACACCACCAATTATAGCAAATTGAGAAATTGGGTTGACTTGATTTTAATCAACTTGGTTTGGGTTGATTCATGTTGGAAGGTTAATTGGGTTAGGTTCAGTTTACTAGAAATGAGAAAAGTATGCATATTTTGAGTCAGGTTTAGACTTGGGCTCGAAATTTTTGCCCGATTTTCACCCCTAAATGCAGTCCCCAAACTTGTAGATTTGTTGACCCCATCACTACCTTCATATTGTCTCCTGAGGTGTAGATCATTAGATGGAACAAATTAAGGCTAAAATGGAAGAAAGAAAGGCCTCATTTAGGAATAGCTTTTATGATTAGCATTAAAGTTTCGGATAACTTTTTCAACAGTTGAGGTGAAAACATTGAAGTTAAATGTTACTCTTGGATAGCTTTTTCAAAACTCTAACACCAATCTCTAATGCTAATACCAAATAGGGCCAAAATCTATAGGGGTTGGAAGTGGAGTTAAACCATGAAAAAAAAAAGCGACACCGCTGTTCATCAATAATAACTTAAGTCAGCAATTAATATGTAGTTCTAATATACACAAAGCCTCACTTTTGAATTAAAAAATGACTTACAAAAGTATCTATTTTTAATATTACCTCCATCTTAGGTTTTCTACTCCATTTGTGATTGGTACAGAGATAACGAAATGATGAAAATATGTACATTTTTCTAATTTTGTCCATAGTTTTTTCTCTTCTCAGTCTGCCATACCACAAAACCTATGCACATAGTAGTCAACATCAAACCCAGATTCGTTGCCATCCCCGTCGGCCACCATCTCTCGTTAGGTTGTCTCCTCTACGCCATCCTCACAAAACGCCATCCCCGTCACATGCTATATGCATCTTTTGTCACCTCATCCAACTTGACAACACCTTCCATCTCGAATCTCGAACTCAATTTCACTAAACTCGAACCTCGCCCTCCGATTTCGTTGTCTAGTCATCTCTTCACTAGTCTTATCTTCTCGCTTCCCTTGGTCACCCGCTTGTCATCTCCTTGCTTCCCTTAGTCGCCGACTCATCATTTTCTAGCCTCCTTTTTCCCTCGGCATCAGATCATCTTCACATTTGATCTTTCACATCAAATCACCTTCTTTGGGTTCAATCTTTCAACCTGTCACCAGCTGCCGACCACCCTGGGCTCCTCGCCTTGATCTTCTCAAATCGTCACCCGCTACCCAGTGCCCTGACCTTTTTGCCTAGATCTTCTCACTTCGTTGCCCATTACCCTACCTTGATCTCCTGACCTCAATCTTCTCACCTTATCGCCCTGCCTCCTTGAACTCCTTACCCTATCGCTCACCGCCCCGACCTCCTCGTCCTGTCGTTCATCGCCCTAATTGACCATCGTGATCATGTTGGTGGTGGCTAGCAGGGGGTTCAAAGAAGCAGAACAAAAACAAAACGAACGACAGCGGTAGATGGGAAGAGTATAAGTGTAAAGTTATCTAGTAAAACTTACTAAAAAAGGAAATGGTGTAAAAAAATTGGGATGACCTAAAATGGTAAATGAAGCAGAAAACTTGGGACAGAGGGAGTATATAGGATTGTTTATTCAAATTATATATATCTTGAAACATTATATTTAGAAAAGTCTGAAAATTATTTTTAAAGAAGAAAAATTTCATAAAAAACTAGTTATTATAGTTAGATTAAACAAAAAGCCTCCAAACTTAAAATAAGCAAATTTACAACTCATTATTGTAGTTAAATGAAGTGAGTCAAACTTGTACTACCTTGTCCGAAATTCATTAGAAAAATTTTCTATTGAAGTAGTCATTTTTTTTTTCTTTTACATTGGAATGTGTTATATTTTATACATTATACTCCCTCTATCTAGGGTTGTTTGGAATGTTTAGATTTGGCACAAAGTTTAAGGAAACCTCAATTTTTACCATTGTTCTTAGTTTTGCCCTTTGTCTTCTTTGCCATTTCAGCCTTCATTTTTTGCTAGACCTATCTTAATCTTCATTTCGGTATCCTTTAGCCAGACCTTCAAAAATCAAGCACCCAATGATTCATTGCTTCTAGTTCCTATCCTAGTCCCTGTCATGGCATGAATAGGTTGATCGGAACAACCAGAGGTGGGGGAGGACAACCATTCACCTCGATCTATCGTCGCAAATGATTTGCCTTGATCTACTGTCATCTCGTCACCTCTAGTCATCTTTTCTTCACCACCAGTCATCACCTCTATCTGTTGCATATATCTGCCATCGAATTATCTTCTATCTCTTCCATCGAATAATCGTCCGTTGCCTCATTGCCTTTTTTCGCCATCGAATGGCTGTTTGTCGGCTTGTCGCGTATCACCATTGAATCGTCTTCTATCTCCACCATCAAATCACCATCGAATTGTCTTCGATCACCATTAGAATCTCCATCGGAATCACAGCTGAATGAAAGAAAAAGTGAGACCAGAGATGAGATGGAGAGAGAGAGAGAGAGAGAGAGAGAGAGAGAGAGAGAGAGAGAGAGAGAGAGAGAGAGAGAGATAGATAAGTTAGAGTGGGAGTATAATGGTAAATGAGATGGGACAAGTTTGCTAAATAAGGAAATGTTTCAAAGAATATGAGATGACCAAAAAAGGAAAATGTTGCAAAAAATATGGGACATAGGGAGTATTATATTCTAAATAAGAAGGGGTTTCAACTGTTCATCAACAGTAGCCTTTTTGCTGCTGCTTTTTTCTTTTTTTCCTTTTTTTTTTTTGCTTTTTCTGATTTTGTAGTAAAACCTTTCTTTTAGTCCCTAAATATTTCACGTCTACCATACTGATTCTTCACTTTCACCTTCTGTCATGAGATAGGGTGAAGGTCGTTTGTTGATGTTGGTAAGATCGGCAGATAATAAAGTCTAGAGACTGCTACTTACAGAAACTAATGATGTAGGGACTAAAGGTATAGTTGTCCATTTTATTGCAAACTTCCAGGGGAATGTTCAAATCCCCCTTTTGGTCCCTTAATATAACAATTTTGCCATAATGGTCCCCAACTTTTGAAATCGGTTGGAAACTTTAGAACAAAAAAATTGGATAGTTTATTTAAATTTAAAATAATAGAACCTTAAATGAAAATGAGAGACATGCTTTTATTAACCATATTAAATACCAATTTTTTTTCTTTTACATGATTTTATTCGGAGGTTTAGTTAGATAGGTTAGAATCAAAGTTTTGATTAATTGAAACAGATACATAATTTGTAGAATGAATGAGTTTTTTACATGGGGTTTGATTCAAAGTTTTGATTAGTTAAAACAATACATAATTTGTATTACATATAGGAGATTAATTCTTAAAAGGTTTTATTTTATCACTGATTCATTAGTGAGTAAAAATTTGGAAAAACTTATGTACATATGTTGTGCAATGTTATTCTACATTATAAATACTAGAAGCTTTTTCTTTCTCTTGATGGTTTCATTTGAATTGGCTAATGAAACTACTTTGACACTTTTCTTCTATTATCTTTAATGCTTTTTTGACAATATGTAAACACATATTCATTTAGCTATTTTATGTGTTTACAATTATCTATACTCAGATTTTATTTAATATCAAAATATATCTTATCTTTTTATATTGTTCAATGACTTGCATTATTACGTGGGTCTCCGCATATCCCGCTTACTTCTAAAGGAGTTTTGTGTTTGTACTATTTATCTATGGTGAATTTCATTGTACATTAACAGTGTTACTTTTTTCCCCCCTTTTTCTTGGATGCCATTGACTCTTTTTTAAGTTTGATCCCCTTTTCACAAGGCACTCACCTTTTTTAGAGCATGTTTTGCAATTTCTAATTTTTAGTCTGTTTCATGTTTTGGGTTGGTTAAAACTCGATTTCAATCCCTGAATTTTCACTCTTTTTGAAGTTAGTTCACAAGTTTCATCCATGTTCCATTTTGGTCCCCAAATTTAATAACTATTGAACTGTATTTTTTCTATTTGCTCCCTTGGTCCCCAAACTTTTTTTTTTGCTATTTTTTATATACTATCTTTTAAACTAAAACATTAGTCACCATAATTTGTTTATTTTTAGTTAAATCATTTTTTTGAATTTATTAAATCAATTATTAAACCTTTGATACATAAAATTTTTCAGTTTTTATCTTGGTCCAAACTTTTTTTTGTCATCTTTCTTTATTATTGCTTTCTGAAATAAAACTTCAATCATTATAATTTACCTACTTTTGACTATGGTTCTGGTTGATTTGGCTTAAGTTAATTTTTTTTCTTTTTATTTTTATTAAGTTAATAGTTAAACTATTAATAGATTGACATAAGTTAAATACAATATTGTGTTTCAGTCTTTTTTTCACTATTGATGGTTGAATTTTGTTGTATCAATTATATACTTTATGGTTTATAATTAAATAAAATAATTTGGTCCATAATTGTTGAAATTTAAAGTAAAATTTTCTAGATAAATTTTTTCATTGATATTAAAAATTGGTGTTTGAATTAATAAGAGATGAAAAATTTTAGTAAATTATTTTTTGATAACAAAGGAAATATGTATAGATTCAAAGCACATACAATTTTTTTTTTTACAGTATTATATTTCAATCATAACTAATCATTTCAATGATGAGAATATAATGTAAAGAGAACCCAACTCAAAATTGAAATAAAGCAAAATTTTAGTTGATCAATTTAAATTTATGGGTGAAAAATTTTTAATTACCTATAATAAAACTTTATTTTAATGCTAAATTTATTAAATTAGGTCCTATCAATGACGTGTGGGTCATCAAAACCTTAATTTTTTTTAAGTAAAAACAATAAAAAAAATTTCTTCGTGAAACATTATGAATATTTTTTGGTGTCTCAATAAACTATGATTAAGAATATGGGATATGAATAGTATCAGGTAAAAGTGGCTCCTGCATCTGTATAAGTATTAAGATATGAGGTACATTATAGCCAAGAAAAGGAAGGAATATTTGCTTTTTCCAGGATCAGGAAAATCATTGAACCAGTATAACTGGCATTTTATGGGAAGTTTGCCTGAGACAGGTTTCAAACTCTTGATCTCTACCTTGGTATCCTAAGTCTCAACCACTTGGGCTGAGGCTTCAAAACATGCATACATATTTTAGTTAATTCTAAGGATGCTAGTGTATTACACAAACTATGTTCACGGTGCATTTAAAATTACCCTTAGGACTTTCCTATTTCATACTACATCATTATTATTCAAGTTAAATTTATTGGTCATAAACATGAGAAGCAAGGTGTAGGGAGAGCAGAACTTCCAATGGGGTGGATTTTAGATTTGTCAAACCAGCACTTTTACTTATGTCCACTTCTCCAATCCCCTTTGGCTTAGCCATTTGAAAGCTCTGCAAGAAGCTAGCCAGTGCAAAACTCACTACCACAAGTGCCAGTGAGGCACCAGGGCATGCTCTTCTCCCCGGGCCAAAAGGAATCAATTCACAGTTGTGGTCCCTGACTTCTCTATCTTGGTGATCAACAGCAAGAAACCTCTCAGGCTGGAACTCATGAGGATCGGCTGACACCTGCCCATCACAATGTATCTTCTAGATGTTCATAATCAGTTGTGTCCCAGCTGGAATGTGGTAACCAGATGAGAGCACGCAATCTTCAGTTGCATACCTTGTGCAACTAATGGGAGCTAGTGGATACAGGTGTAGCGTCTCCTTCACAATGGCTTGGAGGTGGACAAGGTCCCTGATGTTGGATTCTTCCACAAGCTTGCCCTTGCCAACGTGTGTATCCAGCTCTTCCTAAACAATTCTCAACATGTTGGGGTTGTTCATTAACAAAGATAGTGCCCATGTGAGAGTTACCATGGTCATGTCGCTTCCTGCTAAGATTAAGTTCTACCAAGGAGAATTAAAATTTATCAGACATGCACTTTATTTTAATTTGAGCTACGCTAAGTCGCATTCATACAATATGCAAATGAATATCCCTACGTCTTGCTTTGGCTGGCTTTTTGCTCTTTTTGACTAAGTTTGACTTGAATATATTCATATTAATGTGTGTTGAAAAAAAAATTGAAAAATCTATTTAGAAACTATGATCTTTAAGGTTCCATTTTCATATAAAAATTCATATTTTTATGATAAAATTTTAAAGAAATAAAATTATAAATTAGTTCATATGAACGGTAAAAAGAAGAACTTTTCTGAGACTTTTACAAGGTTGCCTTCTCCATTATCTGCATATAATATTCCAATGAGCTTTGAATTTTCAGGCAATGCAGGGTTGTACGGCATATATAGTTGACTGAAACATATAAGTATGAATTATATCCTTTTCATTATGAATAAAATGGATTTCGTTTGTGTGTGGATGAAAAATAAATTATGCCATTAAATGGGAAAGTAGAATCTAAATCATAAGGATATATGGGGGACGGCAGCTACAGAAAAAAAAAAAAACAATTGAGACGTTATTGCTTTATTTTTCTTCAGAACTCTTGTAGGAGACTTTTCTTGCATATTGTGAGGCTGCAGGATTTGCACACAAGAAAAATAAAAGTAAGTTAAGGCCTCATTTGGAAACATTCTTTATGATTAGGGATGAAGATTTGAATAATTTATTAACGTTAGAGATTAAATTGTTGAAGCTAAAAGTCAAAGATTACCCTTAAATAATTTTTCTAAAATCTTAATGGTGATACTAAATAAGGCCTAAATTTCAGTGTGGAATCTTTTCTGAAATGAACTGCATGAAAGAATCTAATCCAATGAATATGTGCTCTATTTGAACTGTGAGAAGAATCCAACTTGTTGAATTTGGATCCAAAAGCTATGTGGGTTCAGTTTTGGGACTCACCAAGCAAGTAGCCTTATTTATGGTGTCCACTACCACAACCTCTTCTCTGCTTATGCTCCTCCAGCCAACCTTCCACTAACCTGTCCAGTTCTCTTGCTGTCCTTTTCATGGCCTTCTTGTACCCCTGAAAATCCAACCATCCAAGAAATGGAATGGCATCGGACAACACAAAAACCCCAAAAAGATACATGGAATCCCTTATCACTTTCATGCACCTTCTTGCTTCCCCTTCTTCACAATCTGCATTTGGCCCAAAGTATCTCTTCCCTCCCACCATCCTCAAAGCAATGTTAAAAGTTAAGTCCCCAAACCACTGCTTCATGTCAACCAAAACTCTCCTCTCCACACCACCTTCCCCCAAACATGAACTCCACAATTCTCTTACTGCAGTTTTCACCTCTGAAACTCTTATATGCCTCAGCATATTGATTCTGTGGTTCGAAAGGAGCTCGATCGTAGTGATCTTGCGGATTTCACGCCAATACGAACCATAAGGTGCAAAACCAAACATGGCGCCGTCATAACCAAGAAGCTTTGTGGCAGCAATACATGGCCTGTCAGAGAAAACTCTGTCATGGGTAGTGGAACACTCCTTGACAAGTTGAGAACTACTTAAAACCAGTGCCCTTTGTGACCCTAGCCTTATGGTGAACACAGGGCCATGTTTATCTGCCATGGCCCCTAGAGTTTTATGAGCCAGTTGCTTGCCTCCAAGGAGGTGCATGTGGCCGATGACCGGCCAAGAGCCACCAGCTTCAGAGGCTGTGCAGCCCCTTTTTCTGTGTGCATTTAATTTGCTTACCAAGGGGGAGAAGATAGACGGCGATCAAAAGGGCAATGAAGCCAGAAATTATGAGAACAAGGAATTGGAGATAATTGTCCATGGGAGATGACTATGCCTAGGAAGTCCAGTAGCAAGTGATCAGCTATTTATGTGACACGCACATTGGAATATTCGAATTGCTGACTTATTGGGACATTCGATGTTCACAAGATGAAACACAATCCATTACGTAATAAGTTTCGTTTTGTTGGGGTTATCTGAAGTAATCAATCTGTTACCTGGTGAAGTCTGATTGGCTCGGCAGTGAACATATGGTAGCCACTCGCAAATGATCTATAACGACGAAAAACTGGCTGTTGCTGCTGCTAATCCAATGGGCTTCAAAGAAGTCATATAATAAGACAAGACAAAGTGGGTTAACAAAAAATTCTGAAAATATTAGATATCTCAAAATAGTCTACAAAGATACATGTCAAGCAGTGAGCGGACAGCTCGAATTTCTTAAAGCATTTAACTGAACACTAATTGATAATCAGTAGACATGCCTTATAATTATATATTCACTAACCCTTTTTCTTGCTCATGTAAATTTTCCCACTTAATAAAATTTAATAAAGTATATAATAAGACATTACAGCGTGGGTTTAAAAAATGTGAAAATGTTTGATGTTTCAAGATAGTGCACAAATTTAATCTCAATTAGTGAGCAGAGGATCTGAACTTATAAAACACGTTGTTGCAAATTCACTTATGTAGAAGTTGTTAAGACTTATGCATTGCTTTAAATTGATTCATTTTGTCGCATGTTGGCTAGTAAAATAGCAATGCAAAGGGACACCCTAAGGCAATGTCAGGATTGGAGAGTGGCGCCACACTCTACAAAAAAACAGGCATCCAAAGGTGTGCTGATTGCAACTAATATCCTTTAAGGTTAGTGTAGTAAATCCCTTCACTCCTAGGTTTAGAATTGTCTACTTTCATCCCTATTTTTGTGATAGATTATATTAAATTCTGTAGAAAAAAAATTGATTCATTTTTAGGATGATTCTTCGTTAATTGAATATCGTGATATTTTGGAGCTTTTTTATCGACTTAGATAAAAGGCCACAGACGATAGTTCACTGATGAATTGAGAAATGGAAGCACTCCTGGGCATAATGAGGAAAATAAGAAAGAATTAGAGATTTAACACAAAACGTGATACACAAAAACAGGACAAGATCTTTTGGCTTTTGATTATTAAAAAAAAAATATAGTAAGACTTCATGATGAGTATGGTAAAACTCCCATGTGCATTAAAAATGCCTAAATGCTATGCCCATGTGTCCAAGTGCTTATAGGACACTTAGCAATTTTGTACCAAGTTCTTTACCCGATAGTATTGTATGAGCTCCTGAACCATGTTTCTTGAGTTTAAGGGCTAATGAATGGGCTAGGCCTATGTTGGGCATGGCAATGAGTATGGTAAAACTCACCAATTATCCCCAACCTTGCTTACTCAGCCTAATGTTCCCTCCACTTTGAAATTGTTTTCTTAAAGTCCCTGAGACATCCCAGAATTTAGTACAAAAGATGGTTCTTCACTTGAATTTTCTCGCAAGTAACAACTGTTAGACACATAACGCTCAACCGCTTGTCGAACACCAAGATCGAGCTCCATGAGGTAGTGCTACTCTACACCCTCGACTATCTCCAGCAGCAACCCACTTTTCCAATGCTCTATCTTCTGGGCTAAAGGGTTTTGGTGCCATTGAAAAGTCTTTCAATTTGTTCTTGATCGGTTGTCGAGTAAACTCGATTTGTGACTCGCAATGGGAGCTCCCCAGAGCTTAGGAAGTTGGTTTTCAGTTTGTGCTAGGTGGCCTAAAGGAACAGGGCATCTTCGAGTAATGGTGGAACCAGGTTTTTAGGCTCAGGGTGGCTAGGTGGAGGTGAGATGAATGATGGCCAAAACATAAAAGTAAAAAATTAGTTAAATAAATTTTTATAAAAATTAAATTTTATAAAAAAAAATATTTAAATAATTATTAGGAGTATATGGTATTCAAATAATATATATTCTAAATAAAAATTATAAAATAATTATTTTTTTAATAATCATCACTGAAGCAGACAGAGAGATGTTGAGAGAGAATGATTTGGGATGGACATGCAATGTTTAAGAGGTTAGGGACGAATTTGCAATAAAAAGAAGAGATTTAGGACTGTTGGCGCTACTTACCCTTTTTATATTCTTCAACTTGTTTGGGGGGGGGGGGAATTCACATATGGTCCCCGGGGGGGGAGGAGCACCCCTACCCCAATATGGTTTCGCTAATATCTTTGAGCCAGGTTATGAAAGTTGGGATTTTACCTAAAGTCGTTTTGATTTTTTTTTAAGTTGTTAAGTCAAACGATTCTACTAAAAAACTCTTAAAAAAGATTAAAAAAATATAATCATCCAAATTATATTAGCAAGTTTATTTTTCACAAAAAGTTCACTTATTAAGTTTCAAATACCATATCATGACATAAAAAAACAATATAGGAATTAGTTGCCAATTCAAATGAAAGTTGAAATATCTTTGTAGATATTATGGGTAGTCTTTTTGAAACATTAAAAAATATTGTTGGCTTAAGTGATGATGAGAAACAAGTTGAATGGTGTTTGTGAGGTTTAGCCATTGGAGGTCGAATTTGAAACAGAGACTCGCAAACAGAGCAAGGAAGAACAATGGTTAACAAACAAATTTCATCAAATAATTGAGAAGTAGGAATATCATCCAACAACATATTTTGTCCACAATTATAGCCTATGTATTCACTTGAATCAATAAATGGAAGGAAAGAGATGAAGAAATATGGTGAAAAGACGAGAAAGGGGAAGAGAATGTTGTTCATCGTTTTTGGTGATCTGGCTTATGATCCCACATGGATGAAGGATTGAGAGAGAGACGGGGTCCCTAGGCTATATAAAGATACATGTTTTTTATCAATTAAACAATTTTGGGATTGGGTTTGCTTACTGGGCTCATAGTCCAATGTTAAATTGTTGGTGTTTTAGGCTATTTCGGTTTTATGTTGGAATCTTAAAGTCTGAAAGTTTTCACACTTTTACGAGTAGAGTTAGGTTTTTATCCAATTTTACCTCCCAAAACATTTCTGAGACGACTTGGAATGATTTCGGCCTCTAGAGTCGTGAAGTCATATAATTTCACAACTTGAATGGTTTCTGACCAAGGCCATGACGAGCAATTTTTGGCCTTGTTCTTGACTTCAATGGCCAAGTTTAAGTATAAAGTGGTAGATTTCTCATATTCTATCCATTCCACTTGTTAGGCACCGAAAAAGATCAATCAACAGCGATGAGAAGGTACCGGGGAGGCAGAGACTCCCAACTAAAAGGGGAGATGAAAACAACAAACCTTAGCCATTCGTCGAAAAAGTGGTAAAAATATCTGGTACAATTGTCCTCTCTAATTCTCTCTTGCTAATTGCCCTTCAATTCTACTTAATTCCCTTAAAGTAGCTCGACCTAAAGCAAACAAAGTAAGAGTTGGGGGAGAAACTAGGACAATGACATGATATTGAGGGCCATTAGAATTTACCCTACTACATAGCCCAGTAACCAAAACTTAATAAAAAATGAGGTTTCTTTCCTAGTATGTGGCATTGTTACTCAGCTAGACCATCCACAGAGATTTCTGAAGAATTGCTCTGTGGTACGTATTACTGTGGCACGAGGCAGTTTCCAACCGAATATACCAAGGAAAAGTAGAATTGTGAAAAACGGGCAAGTTCTAGAAATCAGCAGGAAAGATAATCAGTGATACAGTCCAAGAACATACAACAGAACTCATAAGCTCTAGCCAACATTTCAACTCAGATAAGGCCCCGAGCACCAGAGTTCACAAAGGTATTCTCCAAGACTTTTCCACACTATATAATCTTTTCTGAAGATTGTTTGAAAACCTTTTGAAAAAAAAAAAAACAGTTACTGGACTATCTGGACATATCACCGGGGATTGAGGCTGGTAGATTATAACAATTATGATTGAAGGCAGAGGACGACTTGAAGAGAGGATCCACAGATGTGGCAACTCCTAAGTCATCATTTGCCTTCAAGCTTAATTATTATAAGCTTGAAGATGATCTGGACCTGAGAGGATCCACCGAATTGGCAACTCAGATTATCGGATAAAGTTGAGAGACTAAGAACTTCTGCGTTACTCTCTAACCAGAAATTTTAGTGGGAAGGTAGGAGCATATAGAAAATATACGAGAGGATTTCTTCCATTAGCTCCGGGGATGGCTTACAAGTGAACTAAGGCCCTCTTATATAAAAAGAGGAAGGAGGAAACAGACAAACAAAGTGACGTAAGCATTTACGCTATAAACTAATAATGCTAGGACCGGAAGTGACAGGCCACTAACCGGGAATCTTATCTTTACAATAATTAAAGGCCAGCTGTTAAAAAGCACTAGTTATTGTCGTCCTTACAGCAGGGGTATGGGATACAGCTGCCATCACGTGGTGGAGATGCAAAAGGGGCATTCGGGTCGTAGGGCGGCTTGTGATTTGAATCTTCGGAGTCACTTTGAGTTTGCCTTTCACACCAAAAATACGGATCGTCAATCTGGGGATCGTCCATGGATAGGTCATCACAGGTCCATTGGGACGTTTCCAGTGAATGCAAATAAATCCGCAACCACAGTCAGGCATGATGAGGTGTTCGACTGTCTGGGTTAACGGAAGGTCTTCATCTTCATCAATGGTGGGAGGAGAAGAAGATGCTGGAGCAAGACAGTTAATTTGCTCAAGAGCCTTTTGAGAGGCTTTGGCTTTTTCTCGTCTTTCTCTGGCTCGGCGTAGGTGCTGAAGATCATCAAAGTACTGGAGAGCATCATGGATCATTTCTTGGTAATCCATCGAGTAAGACGGCCATTCTGGTGTGTCATGTGGCCAAACCTCCATGGAGAACAGGGAATGGTTGTACCGATACGCTTCTCGGAGGAAAGCACGATAATCAGCAGGGCACTGCCATGGAACCCGAGCTAGGTTAAAATTTAAGTTTTTATAATGGTGATAGGAGGGAGTAGGGAAGAAATTTAGGCCGGAGGGAGATTTAGTAAAGGTAATAGGCCTATGAAAGAAATAAATAACATGACCAACTCCATATAGCATAGAGGAATTGGCGGGAGAAATATTATTTAATTGGTAGCCAATACAGTGGTCAAGGATGGCAGGATTGAGGGCTTTATAAGACTGGTGGAGGTTGTCGATCCATGTGCAGATAGGATCAAACCAGGAGAGGAAAACAAAGAGGTCAGAAGAGAAGTATGAGTGGAAGTTTCTGGAGTAGGAGAGAAGTTGGTGAAGTTGGGAAATATTAAAAATAATACCTATGGTATGAACAGAGCATAGGTACCAGAAAAAGCAAAGGGCTAAAGGAGTAAAGGTGAAAACATCAGGGATGGAGAAGAGATAAGCGAAGGGATACTGGGAATGAATCCCAACAGGTTTAACAGGGCAGTCATCAAAACCATATCTCTCAATGAGAGAAACATGATAGTGAAAAACTCTGTGTCTTTAGGTGAAAGTGAACGATTGGTGTTCATAACGTTCAACATCAATCGGGAGATTTCTTCCTTGTTAAAAACTGGGGGATTGGAAGAGGAAGAGGCCATTTTAGTTTTTGGGTTTAGGAGGCTTTGGTGGTTTGAGGAAAGATTTTGAAGGTCTGCTTAGGATATCAGCAAGAGTGTTGGAAGTGCCCTTTATATGCTTGACATTGAAGCTGAAGCGAATGAACCATTGTTGCCAATGAAGCAGTAGAGCATTTGGAAGTTGTTTCTGCCTATAGTTCAGCAGATGGGGGAATGCTGACATGTCCATTTCTATAAGGAAGTGATGACCAATGAGGTGGAATTGGAACTTTTCCATGCCACGTTTGACGGCCAAGATTTCTTTGTAGGTGGAGTGGTAGTGTTTTTCTGACTTTTTGAATTCTCCACTATTGTAGCAGCACATGTGTCGAACTCCATTGGATTATTCAAGGAGGACCGCTCCCCAATACTCATCTGAGGCGTTCGTTTGGAGTATCCTTTTCCCTTTGTCGGGAATCTTGAGCGGTGGCAGATTTTGAACCACTTTTTTAAGCTTAAGGATAGACTGTCGGTATAGGGCGGACCAAGGAGGAGACGTCTTTTTGAGATACACGTGTAAAGGATGGAGAATGGAGGACAGCTTCGGGATGAACTCGTGAATGTAGTTGACAAGGCCGAGAATTTGTTAGACTTGTCTTCTCGTGAGATTATCGTCCGGGAAGTTCATGATCTTGGTAGCAATATGAGGCTGAGGATGGTACTTGCTATCCTTGATTTGAACTCCGAAGAATTCGATAGATGTTTGGCCAAGGACCATCTTGCTCTGGGAGAGCATTACTTCGTTATCTTTAACTATCTGGGCAAATTGAGCTAATAACTTCAAATGGGTACCTGTACAAGGAGAAAACAATAAAATATCGTCAATATAAACAAGGGCCGACTGCAGTATCGGCTTGAAGATTTGGATCATGGCCTTCTGGAATAATGAAGGTGCCGTCTTTAGACCGAAAGGAAGCACCGTCCATTGGTAATGGTGGTCTGGGATGCAGAAGGCAGTTTTGTATTTGTCTGGAGGAGAAATAGATAATTTCCAAAAGCCGGATTTGAGGTCAAACTTGGAGAAGACCTTGGCATTTGTCAGATTGGCGAAAATGGTGTTTTTGCAAGGTAATGGGAACTTGACGTCAGCCAGAAACTCGTTCAGAGGCTTGTAGTCAATAACAAGTCTGGGCTTCTTTGTTTTTTGTTCTGAGTGCTTGTTGACATAAAAGGCCTGGTAAGCCCATGAAAAGGTTATGGGCTCAATGAGGTTTTGGGCCTTTAGTTCCTGTAACTCTTATATCGCCATTCTTTTTTCCTCTGGGCTCATACCTGCATGGGTAGCTTTGGTTAGGTTGACATCCTCGTTCTTTTTTAATGGAATCTCAATGAAGAACTTGGGATTTTTCCACAGTGGAAAAGGATGCTTTTGTTCAAACTCAGCATGGGACTCAGCACAAGATTGTTGAATGAGAGATTGCATAATAGATCCGTATACTGGGTCACTTTCAGATTGTATCTAACTTGCTGAGAGAGCTTCTCATTCGGTTGAGTAAAGTCGTGGAGTGGATGTCCAGGGAAGGAAAAACTTGTGGAGCTGTAGTCCTTTATCAGTCCATTTTTGAACTGATAACTTCTTGATAATATCAAACCCAAGAATCATATCTTTGCCATGGTTATAACCATAAACAATAGTAACTACGTACTTTGTTGGAGAGAATTTGATTCGAATAGGTTTGCTTATCTGGGTGACGTAGAAGGCACCATTTGCAGCTCTGAATCTTTCATTACAAGGTCGCCACATTCTGTCTGAAAGGAATGAAGGATTGACAATGGTGTTGGTGGCACCAGTATTGCATAGAGCAATCACCGGGATTGGCTTTGCATATTTCTCCAGGAGAATGTTGATCTTGGCTTGAGGAATGACTTGAGCAGCAAAGAGTGAGGACTGTAAGGGTGACATCTGCATTGCATAAACTGAACCTTGCTCTGGCTCAGAATCAGACTCTGAAGAGTATGCTTCAATGGCAAAAAAGGCAGATGCTTCATCTTCTGTTTCTAAGAAAATGGATTCCATATCATCATTGGAAAGATCAGCTCTAGTAACTTGGGAAATAGTATGCGCCATTTTCTTCTTGGATTTATTGTTCTTTTTAGGACAGTCTTTGGCGAAGTGTCCTGGTTGTTGGCAGATGAAACATCATTTGAATTTGCCGCTATTCTTCTTGTATCTGAAGAATCTTTTCTTTTTTTTTCTGAGTCGGCGAGGTTGATCAGGAGAGTAGACTCGTCGTCGATGATGTTTCTTCTGAGGAGTATTGCAGTGACAAGTGCTCTTGTCTTTGCATTTGATTGTTAGTTCAGGTTACTGGCAGGCTTTGTCAAACAGATTTTGAGTCTGGTTGAATTCTTTGAAGAAGGAATGAGTATTGCACAGCTTTCCAAAGGAGTAGTCTGTAAGAGATTATCCACTTTGTTGTATGATGCGAAGAGCTTCCTGGCCAATTGTTTCTGGCATAGAATTTAAGTATGCCTGCTTCAAGTTGTTGTCGGCTTCGTATCCGGTACAGATGAGGTAGAAGCGTTTGAGCATACTTTCATAGTGCTTTTCCAAATCTTTTCTGTTGTAGGAACAGCACTTCATTTTGAAGAATTCTTCTCTTGCTACATCAAGAAAAGCTTCGGTTCACCGATGAAAACTTTATATAGCTTGAGAACGAATTTAGTTGTTGTTGGTGTTTGGGCTAGCTGCATCTGGCGGTATTGTCCAATGCTCATAAACCAATGCTTAAGAATACCGGACATTCCAGCAATGGAAGCACAGATTACTTTCAAATGGGTAGCACCTTCTCGTTGCAACTGGGTAAGACACCGGGCATAGAACTCAAAGAATTTCTCATGCCATTTTATTGTTGGAATTCCTTCGAGAGAGAGGGTGACATTTAGTGATGGAGGATTCCAGACTGGTTCAAGATTGATGGGTGGAATATCCTCGTCCATATGAACATATGGTTGTTGAGGAGGACCCGGAAGAGGACCTGGTGGAGGCGGACCTGGTGGCGAAGCCGGAGGAGGTTACTGAGGATCAGGCTGAGGCTGATGAGAGCCAGCACTCGTGGTAGTAGATTCTGCTAGATGAGCATGGCTTGTTGTACCTTGGGCCATATAAACTTAGGCTTCAAAGGAAGAAGAAGAAAATGTATCATCTTCTTCGTAGTCACTTGATGATGTAGAGCTCAAGTTTTTTAAGGAAGCGAAGACAGCAGGAATGCTGGGTTGCTGGATTTGCTGGTCTAAGAATCCAATGATTGGATTGGATTGGATGATCCATATTTCGTGAGGCGGCTCAAAGATCTTTAAAGGCTTCTGGGGATAGGCAGGGCCTTTTTGTTTTGGATCAGGAGGCGCTTGGGCTTGAGAGGTTTGGGCCGTAGGCTGGGTAGACCAAGTTGGTGTACTGGGCCAAGAAGGTAAAGGTCTTTGGGGCTAGTAGGCTGGTTTAGAAATGAGAGCAGGTAAGGGCTTGAAGATATTCCGGGAAGGCGCAGAAGGTTGATAAATCGGGCTTGGAGAGGGCTTAAATGGGTCAGCAGTTTGGAACATTAAGGAAAAGGATTCAGGATATCTGGGTTGTTGTTGGGCTTGAAGATACCTGAGCTGTTCCTTCAAATGTTGGATTTCTTGTTCTTGGGCCGTGGAGTTTTCATGTCGGGCTATTAGTCCAAGAATCTCATGGTAGAGATAGTTGACGCGTTGCTGACATTAGGCTAATGGATCAATGATCATTTGATCCATCTTTTGCTCTAGGCGGACTTAGTTGTGCTCAATTCTGTTGAGGACTTTGTTCTAAGACACCGTGTCCTCAGATTGCCAATTGAGAACTTGTTTAGCAGCAGTGTTTTCTTGTCGTCTTCCTTCTGAATCAACCGTTGAAGGTTGGGGGACTTTCCAGGCATGTTTTGTTGATGTAGAAGGGTCATTGAATGCAAGAAGGGGAAAATCCTCAGGCTTACTTTTAAACATATGAACTTCAGGGATGAAACAAGGAGGTTGTTCCTTCCTGAGTTGTTTGATAGCCTTTTTGTAATAAGGATAGCATGGCATCATAACTTCTGGAGATGGCAGTGAAAGTTCAAATGATTCGGCAGGAGTTGTGAAGATGTCATCCGTGGTTTCTTCCTTCTGGGAGTAGAGGACATAATGGTCATACTTGCTAGAGGGTTCTCCTAGCAATCCAACTTCGGGTTCACCTTTGTCATATCTTTGTTGGAGAAGATGTTGAGAAGACTTCTTTTTGGATTTCTTTTTCTTCATCTTCTTGGTAGTTTCTTCTTCATCATCATAGGGAGATTGGTAGCAATCTGGGCAATCACAAACATCAAAATATTTATGACCTTTGGCGTCTTGGAATGAATAGACCGGATTGCCTATAGAGTCAAAAGACTCAATGGGAATTTGTAAAGGCTCCGGTGGTTCGCTGATGAAGGTAAGTACTGCTGGGGTGGAGAAGACATCGGTTTCTTCGAGCAGTTCTTCCTTTTGAAAGAAGATCTTCGTCTGGCCATTTCCTTTGTTAAGGAAAATAGGCTTCTTAGACTGAACTGGCTCTGTTTATTGATGAAGAAATTCATATGCAGATATTCAAGAGGCAGGGATTAGTCATTGTAGTTCGTCACGAGGTATCTGTTGTGGAACATATGTCTCGTTCGGAACATGGGTTGTATCTATAGAAAGATACAGGGCATCATTGCTCATGCTGGGCATAGAGAAGTCAAGAGCATGATTCTGGACTCGATATGCCATCTGATAGTGGAGTGTGGATGCCAGTGTGGTAGAGACTTGTTCTGCACCAGTTATCTGTAACTGGATCTTCAAGGATGATAGGAGATGTGGATCTTAAAGAGCCATATAGAAATTGGGGAAGAACGTCATAAGGATTGTACCAGCATTGAGTGTGGTCTTAACTGTGCCGATACAAGCATGTTTGTATTTCTTGTATCGAAGTCAAGCAAGGCTAGGCGAACAATGACTGGTAATCCTTTTCTTCCATGGTAGGTGAGAGCAAGGCGAACAATTCCAAAGTGGAGATGGGTATATCCTTCAGCTGTCCACTATCGAGGAAAGTGAGGAGGAATCTCCAGGGTAACATATTGTTCTTTGGATGTTGCAGGAAGAGTATATTGATCAAACTTGGTTGCTTGGACATACTCTTTAACATGTTTCCGGGAAGGGAAAACTATACTTTTCATTGTCCGGGTGAGAGAATGAGAAGGTTTGGTAAAGGCTTTATAAGGGTTGATGAGGGGAAGATCTGTAAGAGGGATCTTTTCATCATCAGAAAGATACTTGAATTCACAAAGAGAATCCAAATGAGAAGAGAAGGTAGATCTAAAGGAGGTAGAAGGGGTAAGAGTAGGAGTAGAGGTTCCTGACATTTCTGAGTAGATCTGGGTCGAGAGATCAGCAAGAAATTCCTAGTAACTCAACTTTGAAGGGTAGGTAGAATCAATCAAATGGCTCTGATACCAAATGGGTTCCGAGGTAGCCCAGTAACGGGGTAAAATCTGGGTTAATTGCATATATGGCCCTTAACCTTTTATTATTATATTATTTTGGACCTTGACCTCAATTTCTTGCATAAAAATTCTTTAACATTGTTTAAATGTTCTATTTTGGACCATCCATAAACTTGAGCCGTTAAGTTGGACAGAAAAAAGTGAAAAACAAGTTTTAACCACTGAAAATTTTATCTTTGTCTAAGAAACCTTAAAAATTTTCCATCTAACAATTAAACCACCATCTCTTAACCTTCTTCTCGTTGTCTCCTCCCCTCCTCCGTCATCGCCGCCCTCCTCCACTACCCCACCTAGCTCAAGAGCGCCATATCCTTGTCCAGTACGAAGAAGCTATTAATGTCATTCTCTAAGTCAAAAAACAAGCTACTGAACCTAATTGCTAAGGGTGCTCAATTGGTTTTTTTGGTTTTAACCAAAATAGAATAATTGAATTTATTTAATTTTCAGTTTTATGTACTAATAACTGAATAGACCGAATTATAGGAGAAAATCGAAATAACTGAAAACCAAAATAACAAAAAAAATTTTAGTTATTTGGTTTTCAACCAAAATAGCAAAAATTTATGCATACATATTATGAACCTCAAACATCCATCATATATTTCAATCTAAACACAAAATCTAATCACATAGCAAGTATATATAATCCATTCGAAATCCAAACATCACATTCATACACATAACAAACATCTATCATGTATGTAATCCTTTCCAAATCTCAACCATAAATATCAATAGAGTAAAAATTCGGTTATTTCGGTTAACAGAATTTCAATTGAAGCAAACCGAAAATCGAACCAAAATTATATATCAATTTTCAGTTATAACTAATCGCAAACTGAAATTATATATACATATGATAATTGAAAATTGAAATTTTTTTCGATTATTCAATTATTTCAGAGATAACCAAAATTTAACTTACCCGTACCAACAATGAACCCTGGGCCATGTCAACTTCACCCTGTGCTACCTCTGTGATCGCAGCAACAAGGGCAACATTGCATTCTAGGTGGCGATTTATGGCTGGAGAAGATGTTCGAAATGAACTAAACACAATCAATGGAAACCCCATAAATTCTCCTTCAACAACCGCACACAACAAGTCGACACAGATTCAATTCATTCATTCCAGACGTTTAGATCTAGAAGAGGACTTTGAGATTTTTTTGATTTGGTAGCAGTAGTGAGATTAGATGGGAGGTGGAAGTGGTGGAGGGGGGAGTGGAGGTGGGAGAGCTCGGAGGCAAGTTCGGTCTTATGTTCTATTGCGGGTTGTGAGAATGGCGAATTGGGAAGACAGAGTAACGATCTTTATGCAATTATGGGGTTGGACAAAGAATGCACCACAGCAGAGCTGAGAGTCCCTTACAAGAAACTTACAATGGTGATATTTCTCATCACTTTTCTTTAGTTTCAGTGTTTTTTCTTGCTTGCATTTCTCTATTAATTTGATTCAATTATTGGTGTTGATCGCTTTTATTTCTAGCCTCTGTATTCCACCACTCCCAGATGTTGAGTTTCACAATCGTAAACCAGTGCGACTTGTTACAACTTCAACACCAAGAAAGTAAGTCAAATCACCAAGATCTTTGATGGAGAATCTTCTGGCGAGAAGAGCAATGAACCATTGAACTGTGGTGGCATTATTCCCTGTAATAATTATGTCATCGACATATACAAGGAGATAGACTAGCTTACCATTGGTGTTGAGGACAAAGAGTGATGTGTCCGCATGAGAGTTTGTAAACCCAGAGGCTATGAGAAAGTGCCTTAGCTCATGGTACCAGGCTCATGGTGCTTGTTTGAGACCGTATATAGCTTTACGTAACTTGCATACATGTGTAGGATTATCACGATCAATAAAACCTGGTGGTTGGGTCATGAACACATCTTCCGAGAGATGACATTGTAGAAAAACATTGTTGACATCGAGTTTACGAAGAGGCCACCCTTGACTCACAGCAAGACTAAGAACCACACAGATAGTAGTAGGTTTAACAACTGGACTGAATGTGTCGTAATAATCAATGCCGGGACGTTGATGAAACCCTTTAGCAATGAGGTGCGCTTTGTACCTGTCAACAGAGCCATTAGGTAAACATTTTACCTTATAAATCCATTTGTAACCGACAAGGTTTTGCATAGAATCAGGGGGGACAAGTTCCCAGGTTCCATTTCGTACAATTGCATCGTACTCTTCAGACATGGCCTGACTCCATGTGGGATCTTTAAGGGCTTGAGTTAATGTGTGTGGCTCAAGGGGGGGATTCGAGGTGAGAGTAGCGGTAAGATTAAGTTTTTGGATGGGTTTATGGATATTTTTTTTGGCACGAGTGGTCATGGTATGGGTGTTGGTGGGTGGTGTTGGATTAGGGAAGTCTGGTGAAGGTGGTGGAGAAGTAGAGAGAGGATTAGTGTTGGTGTTTGGGGAATGTTCTAGGCAATCAGAAGGTGCAGCGGGGTCGGTCGAGTTATGGCGAGGAGAAGGTGGAGTGTTAGAGGAGGGGCGGTGGTTGGGCAGCGATGGAGTGTGAGAAGGATCCGAGTTTAGGGGTAGGGCTGTGGAGGCTGTGCTGAGTGGTGTAACGTTGGTGGGAAGAAGAGAGGCTGACGGAAACCAGTTTGGGAGTGTTTGTGGATTCGGACGACTGAGATGACTATGAATGGATTTAAAGGGAAATACAGATTCTACAAATTGAACATGACGGGATGTGTAGAGTTTGGATGTGGAAGGATCAAGACATAGATAGGCACTTTGGGTGAGAGAGTACCCAACAAACACACAAGGGATGGATCGAGAGTCAAGTTTATGATTGGAATATGGACGAAGCCATAGATAGCATAGGCAACCAAAGATACGGAATTTGGTGTAGTTTGGTGAAGAGTTGAACAGGGACTCATAAGGGGAGGAAAGGGAGAGTGTGGGTGTGGGCATGCGGTTTATAAGGTACACAGCGGTTGCAAAGGCATAGTTCCAGTAGGTGATCGGAAGGGAAGCGTGAGTGAATAGAGAGAGACCTGTTTCAACAAGGTGGCGATGTCGGCATTCGGAGAGACCATTGTGTTCAGGTGTGTGTGGGGGAGAGGTGAGATGAGAGATACCATGATGAGATAGGAAATGATCTAATGCTTGATATTCCCCGCCATTATCGGAGTACAGAGTGACAATGGAGTGTTTGAACTGATTTTCTACTAGCGCTTTGAAACGAATAAAGACATCATAAACATGAGATTTCTTCTTTAAGGGGTAATACCAAATATAACGTGTAAAGTGGTCAACAAAAATAACATAATACTTGAAGTCATCGATGGAATAAACAGGGGAGGTCCACACATCGGAAAATATGATTTGTAAGGGGTGAGATAAGGTAATTGTAGAGGTGACAAAAGGAAGCTTGTGACTTTTATTACTTAAGCATGCATTACAGTGGGAGTTTTGCGACAGGGAATAAAACAAAAAGAATGTTGACATAATGCGGTGAAGGATGTGGGATGATGGATGGCCTAAGCAAGAGTGCCATTCAAAGGAAGTGGTCTTGACACTGGAGAAGGCAACAAGCGGAGGAGTCGAGGTTGGAGAGGAGGTTGGCCATTCATAGATGCCATCTTTAGTGTTTCCTGTTAGAAGGATTGCCCCCGTGCTGAGATCCTTAACATGAAAGACAGTGGGTAAGAATTCAATAGAAATGTGATTAGTATTGCAAAGTTGATAGATAGAAATAAGGTTCTTTTTCATGTTAGGTATGCAAAGGATATTATGTAAATGAAAGGTGCGAGTAGGGGTAGGAAGAGTGGTGGAACCAATGTGTGTGATGGAGAGACCTGAGCCGTCGCCGATTGCAACATCATCAAACCCGGCATAAGGAGTGTGAAGTGAAAGATTGTGCAAATCCATGGTGACATGGTGCGATGCCCCACTATCGAGCAGCCATGTGGGGGTGTTAGTGGTCTCAAGGGAAGCAAAATGTGCACGTGGTTGCCATGGAGAGGTAGGACGTTGAGCCTGGGGGCGTGTTGCCGGTGGAGAGAATGAGGATGGAGTATTGACAAGACGATACAGAGGGCATCATTTGACAGTGTGTCCTTGAGCACCACAGCCTTGGCAGTACCCAAGGTATGGTTGTTGTGTAGGTCGATCAGGACGCGGACCATTTAAGTGTGGTCCTGGATGGTGAAAAGTGGAGGGACGCCAAGGTCGATTATTGCGTTGATTGACAAGGTTTGCGGTAGCCGGGAAGAGTGAAGTTGGTGTCTGTGATTGTTGGAGAGACGCCTTTTTGTTGATTAGTTTTTCGTGAATTTCGTCGAAGGAAATTGGTGTTTCACGGGCATTGACTGCATCAACAATTCCTTTGTATTATTCACTAAGGCCGTCAAGAATTTTGTCGATGAGGTCTTCTTCATAAACTGGTTTGCCAAGTAGAGCAAGTTCATCAGCCCTGTTCTTGATGAATTGCATATATTCTGAGATCGTCTTGGAGCCTTTGACACAATTTTTCAATTGGTCCTTGATCTGTTTGATGTGGCCGCGGGACGGTTTGGCGTAGGTATTAGCCAGGCTGGTCCAAGCCTCTTGAGAGGTGGTGCTGCGGGTAAGGAGTGGTTGGATGGGCAGAGAGACTGCACCAAGGAGTGCACTGAAGAGAAGACGATCCTGGCATTTCCATGTTATGTGTGCTGGATTGGGAGTTGTCTTACCATGAATGGTGATGGTTGGTATGGGGCTGGGATAAGAGCCATCGAGAAAGCCATAGAGATCATATCCTTCTAACAGACTTTGGATTTGGAGATTCCATGTGATGTAGTTGCTAGTGGTTAATTTTGTGATGTTTGTGATGTTGATGGTGACGAGAGGATTGGTTGGATCTTGGGTGTTTTGAATGGTGGTATGCAAATTTGCAGAGTTTTTGTCGGTGGCCATTGAGTGTAGGAGAGAGTAGGGGATGGAACGGTGTCAGAACGAAAGGGAGAGAGTAGGAGATGAAGCCAGACGGAAAGGAGAGGGAACAAGAGAAGAAAAAAAAAAAGAGGAAGAACAGGTCAGGGGCGTAGGCGCTCTGATACCATGTTGAGTTTCACAATCGTACAGATTTTACTGAATAAAGATGAGATATATACAAGTGCAAGAGATTGGGCTGTTGACCAAATCTCAATTAAAAGCAAAGCAAATATTCTAGTTTTAGCTAATTACCTAATATATCTTGCGAACGAACTGAGATCTGAAAATAAAAGAGAGGGAAAAAATCACGGTAAAACCACAAAACCACCAATTCAATTTTCTCTTATGAATTTCCCAATCGTCGTGCCCAAATCTGAATTTCGCAAGTTGTAGCCACTTTCTTAGTTTGCTGTACAATCAGGTACAGTCAGGGTTCACGTTGTTGGAGGTGGGATATGATCCTCAAGATGGAAAGACCTGTCATCAGGTACAGTTTCAAAAGCTGAGCTCTTCTTTTTTTATGTCGTTTGTTGGAGGGAAGTATTTAATTACGCCGAGATGGGAGTAGACCGGAGAAGAGAGTAGAAAAGTTGGCGGATAGGTCTAGTTAAGGACGGGCCTAATACAGAAAAAGCTGGGGGGAAAGATTCCATGGAAGAAAGCTAGGAGGTAAAATTATAGAGTTAACTATTGAGGGGTAAGTGCACGTTCCAAATAGTGGGGATGAAAGTGTACATCTTAGTAGGGTTTAAGTAATTTTCCCCTAAGTTTGCCTATTGGATTAAAAGATATATAACCTGCTTAGAAGGTAAAACAAAAAACCCGAAAAAAAAAAAAGAGGAACTAAGGAGAAAATATAACCAGCACTGACTACATATCAAGGATTGATGAATATGCCCCAACAATCTTCACACTGGGGTACATGTTGAGTATCCCTTATGAAGGTTGGACTAAAGTTAAAGCTATTTTGATCCAAAATAAGGCAAAGGATTATGAAGTTTTATAACAAAGTGAAGAAAAGTGTTATGATTTGAAAATGGAATAGTGATTTGGTTACACTCTAAAATGGCTTTATCAAGTATCGTGCTTGTTTGTCTAGTTAATTGATTAGAATAACAAAAACACAGGTTTTAAAATATGATTGGGAGTAGTTGTACTCGCTATAGGACATGAATAGTGATCCCTTAATATGATACTACAATTTGTTAATTCCACACGGCTATTTCATGTCATGTAATAGCATTTTTAGGTCATGTAATAGGCATTTTTAGGTATGACATATTCTTAGTGTAGAACAACGGTCTCTTAATGTGATATAGTGTTTTGTCTATATGTGTATTATTGTTTTTGTTTTCTTGGTTTTAATTACAACTTACGTTTTCTAGAAATAAGGATAGCAACGTTAAGGAAGGAAATTTTGCTACATGAGCAAATTATTAAATTTGTTAACCATGTTGAGATGTGGCAAGGAGATTTGTACCATGGTTAATATGAACATATATTTAATTAGATAAAATAAATAATTTTACAAATTTACCCTTCACATTTCCTTTTCTCAGACAATTTTTCTTGATTTTCTTTCTAATCACTGGTAATCTTTGTGCGATGATGCCCCAAGTTAAAACCAAAACCTCTATTGCTTCCAAAGAGATAGCTAGTGCGACATAGACTTCCGAAAAGATAGCCGGCAACAAGATAGTTGGTGGTGTGGAAAGCTCCATTGTTTCCAAAAAGATCTAGATCTGAAAAGGAATCAGATTTTCTAGTGGATGAGTGCATTTTCCTTAAATTTTTTTTTCTCATGGGCAAACTGAGATCACATTGCCTTAGATGGCAAGATCGCTGGCAGGCGTGGAAAGCTCTATTGTTTCGAAAAAAATTCAGATCTGTGATTGAATCTTTTTCGGTATATGTTTTCTATTCACTGGTATGTATTGTTTCTTGTCTGTTGGTTGTTGGTGGATTTAATCTAGGAAGGAGTTTGTTGGTTGGGAGCTTTGTTTGCTCTGGTATGTATTGTTTCTTGTCTGTTGCGTGTTGGTGGATTTAATCTAGGAAGGAGTTTGTTGGTCGGGAGCTTTGTTTGCTCTGTTTTGCCTATTGCCGGTTGGTGTGTGTGTGTGTGTAAAAAAATTGCCACATACATCTTCAAGATAGAAAAAAAACATTGGTTTAGTGGCCAAGGACCAGCACTACGGAGGTGGCAGTTTTTGGTGTGACAAGGAAGAAAAAATTCAACTGGGGCCTATTCAAATATCTGTCTAAAGGTATTTGAAAATGTGTCTAAAGAGTTGCCCAGAAATGTTTGAAGAACTATTGAAATGTGTCTAAAATATTATAAAGATGCAAAAATAGAAAATGACTTGAAATGTATATTCATTTAAACACATTTTCATATTTTTTTAGACACTTTTAAATTTGATGATAATAAATTTTATGCATATTATTGTAGTCATTTTTACATATTCATTCAGACAATTTTACATATTGCTTCTGAGATTTTTATTTTTTGAAGATAACAAATTATTCACAAGTTATTTAATCAGACACTTTTATATATTGTTGTATACACTTTAGCATATTTATTCGCACAATTTTATAAATATTTTTATTTGACTTTAATTACCAATTGGTGTTTTACGTTTTAAAATATTATAATTAATATACAAGAAAAAATCAATTAAGTTGGCGGGTCTTAAATGTATTCTAGAAGATGTTAAACATTGCGGTTCTATTTTCTTTTCATTTATTTATTTTATTGAAAGAATTGCATAATAAGTTAATAACCTTCAAGCTTGCAAATTTTACAGTTCTGCCTTATATTATTATTTTTTCATGAAATCTTATATTGTTGATATGTCTGACTCCAACATTACAATATACTTTTGGATATCTTATAGAAATAATATTTTTATTTTATTTCATACTAGTAAATACTAGATATAATCTTAAAAATTGAAGGAAAGAAAAAAAGGAGGGGGGGGGGGGGAACAAGGCCATGTCAAAAAGGCAGCAGTAGTGTGGGTTGGTGCATGTCTCGATATTGGTGAACTGCTGAACAAATAAGAAGTTGATGCTGAGGCACAAGTGTTGCTATAGGGTTAAAAAAGTCCAAGGCAAAGTATTCTTAGTGTGAAACAGATTCACAATGTCTTGTTGACTTTCTATGTTTAATTAGATATATGTACACAATAAAAAAATTAAAGAGATTTGTGATAAAAACAAAAGAGCGACAAAATAGAGGCTAATGAAGGGTGGGGCATATAGGTGATTTTAGATAAAAATAGACAAAAATATTAAATTTGCTACTAATGTTTTGGGTGAGAGTGAATAGCTCATTATTATTATTATTATTATTGCTCAATCTCCCACTAATGTTTTAAAAATGGCTCAAATATGTTATGCCGAAAAAATTAGTAATAAAAATAGTATGTTTTGAAATCTTGGAGTTATTATGAATATTTTAAAAAATATCATGACCTTTAAGATTTTTGCCAAAAGAGAGTCTAATTTCCGCCATCAACGCTTCAACATTGTCACTATCTCCATTACCAGTGTCCCAACCCCACCACCACCCTATTTCTGTCTCTGCTGTCTAATCTCCTCACTGGCATTCGAGTTCGAGTTTGAGTTCGATCGAGAGAGAGAGAGAGAGAGAGTCTTGAGAGACCAGAAGGCTCATCCTTGAGATGAGATGTTCCGCCGGCGAGGGGCGATAGGGGATCCTCTGCTAGAAAGGACGTTTGACATGATTGATTCGCCGACCGAAGGCGAGCTAACTTGAGACCACCAGGTGGAAACGGACGTCTCCGAGTATGTCCCCACCCGACGGAGCCGTATCAGTTGAGAGGAGCGGACCCCGCACCTGCCCCACTATGAATGAGACGAGCTATGCCCCGGGAAGTGATCGGACCAGCCTCTTGAACTTTGTCCTCCGATCCTTTGCGATGACGAGTCTCACACGGCGTGAGCCAGGATGGGAGTTGGAGGGAGCTCGATAAGGTTACGACGGGAGCCACAGTACGACAAAACCCTGCTGAGGGCACCGCGGAGTGGCAGGAAGAGACCCTCCACTCCGATGAGGAAGAACGGAACTCGACGGGTTATTATTTTCGGAAGAGCGGGAGCCTCGAGGCGCAGGAGTTAGCGAGTGAGAAGTTCTTAGGGATGGTGGGACGAGAGGATGGGTCCCAGCCCGACGGGCATGAGCAACAGAGAGCGTACGTACTTATTTCTTGACCCCTGGACAGAACCGCTAATAGGACTCTACCTAGAGTTTGAGGCGAAGTAATTGCATAACCGTTGTCTTTCTGCATGGTTGACCCTACAGATTTGGTAAGTTTTGCTTTGAGAAGACGAACCGACTATAGGGAGGGACCAGGCGTCCCCCCGGACTGCTCGTGACGAGCAGAGTGAGAGGCGTGAAGAAGCGAAAGATGGGTTAGTGACCGAACAGGCATAATCAGACCCCGGAGGGGAGAAGCCTCCCCTTGATAAGAGAAGTGTGAGTTTGAGGTACTTAGAGAAACATCCGGCCCGCGCGCACGCGTGTGATGGTGCAGAGGGCTGCCAGGAGTTTGAGTTCGATGAGGCAGACAGTCTGTACGGGTGAGGATGACGGGGCGAGAGGAGCGGCGAGGGGGGGGGGGGAGGGCGGAGAGAGAGAATCTAGAACTTCTATATAAAAAGTTTTTATAGTTTGTTGAAAATTGTATTATTACCCAAAAAATTCTAAACTTGTTATTTTTAAAGTTTTTAGTTAGCTTTTTAACATTTGCGTTAGTTTTTTAACGGCTAGTGACATATCTACTTTTAATTTGAAGCTTTAGTGGCATATTCGGCTTTATTTTTAAAAACTTGTGGGATATTAGACCAAAACAATTATAGTGGCAATATCCGCTCGTCCCAACCCAAAACATTAGTAGCAAGTTGATATTTCTACAGTAGAAATAATTGCTTGTCTAATGTATTTGTTGCTTGGATATAATGTTCATAGTTTTTATTCGATATGTGAATAAAGCTACTGAGGTGTTGACAATGTATTCTTTGCATTATATAGTTATTACCATATAAAACAATTGTAAGGTTATATAAGCAATCATATACAAAATAATTGATATTAATTTGAAGAACAATATTTCCTATACTCTAAGTAGAATTACACACACAACCATCTTATTTATTTCATTGCCCCTATTTTTTCATGTTATTATATTTTTATAATTTTTTTCACATTTTTCTACTTTTTATTTAATTTTTAAGCTTTTTTACATAAGTATTAACTATTTAACGGGTTAATACATAATTTTGTATAATGTGACACCATTTTAATATTTTTCCATGGATGTATCACTACTATGCTTGTCCACCAAAGAATTTCCTTATTATAATACTTTGTTATACGATTTTTTTAATGACTTAATTGGATTAGAACACATAGTCATTTGTATTGTTGCATGTGACTTTTAGGGTGGCACCGTGGCAGCAGCCTTCACCTCACTTGAAATCATATCACTTACATAAAGAAAAATACTCTGTTAAAAGATAAAAAAAAAAATATTGTGTGAGATATATCCTTGAAACACAAACATTAAATAGCTCATTATTTGATATATTATTTTCTTGGTAAAAAAAATATATTATTTTCATTTTTTTTGTGTTAGATTTTTTCCCCTACAATCAATATCCTTTAAAATCTAATATTATGTCCACCTAATAATCACTTGAATAAATTTTATTTAAAAAATAATAAATTCTTTATCAACATTTTTTATGCTTATGCCAATGAAAGAAAAATTAATAAACAGTACTCACTTTTTAAAAAAAATTTTAAAAATACTCTGTAGGCTTTTTAGCATGTAGAATTTAGGGAATAATCACTAAAAATAAGTACTAGATAAAACTTATCACAAGGTGTCCATCAACCCCTCACCTTATCCGTCTACCCACTCGTATGTTATTTTTTATTCTATTATAGAATATTTTTTCTTTTTTTCCTTTCAATAAAAATATAAGAATACGGATCATTCCGAGAGTTCAGGTAAAGAAAGGAAACGAGGAACGGGGTCGTCGTTTTCAACTTTATCGCTGTCGTTTTGAATCGTTCCCTTTCAGAGGGAAGCCGTAAACGACCGGCTCAGCCTATATTTATACTCCCCGTCTGGGCCGAATCGGTGGGAGGACACAACCAGACGCGAGTGCAGTTGCTCAGCTTAGGGAAAAATGTCGAGCGCAATTCGATTCTTCCAGTTAAACACCGGAGCCAAAATGCCCTCCGTCGGCTTGGGCACCTGGCAGGCCGCCCCTGGAGTTGTCGGCGACGCCGTCGCCTCCGCCATCAAGGTTTCTTTCTGTCGGTCCTAATTTTTGTTAAGTTTTTCTGCGTCTTCCGATGATTACTATCGACTTCTTGGGATTTAGATTCATATAGTGACTATGATCTAGCTTCTAAGGTTCAATTCTCTCAGGCTTCTAATTAGAAAGAGGATAGTAATATGATCCTGTGTCATTGACTCATTTCACGAAGTTGAGAATTATGTTTACCGATTCATTTGTTTGGAAATTTTGAGTGTTTAAGGATTTTCATGCCAATCTGAAGTTCATCTGATGAATTAGTGGATGGTGAACCTCTGTGTTGTTTTATTCAGGTTGGATATCGTCATATTGATTGTGCTCAAGCCTATGGAAATGAAAAGGAGGTAATGGTTTTGCACGTTTCCTCACAGTAACTTTTTTCCTACTTTTATAACACAGAGCAAGCCATGTCTGTTTCGTTATCAGAACAATTGAAAATCTCTTTTACTTGTTTTTGCTTCTGTAAGATTGGTTCTGTTCTGAAGAAGCTATTCGAGGATGGCGTAGTGAAGCGCGAGGATCTCTGGGTCACCTCAAAACTATGGTTTGTTACATTTTTGGTATATGATTGCAAAATAGAGTAATTGTAACATGTTTGGATTTTTGCATGAAAATTAAAGTTTGCATTCAAGGGTCACAACTTACTGTTCATTTTTAATTGGCTTTCAAATCCTTGACCATTTAGACTTACTGGCGAAATACTATCATATGCAGGTGTAGCAAACATGCACCCGAAGATGTAATAGAGGCATTAAATGGCACTCTTAGGGACTTGCAACTGGATTACTTAGATCTGTATTTGGTACGTACAGGAAACTAACACCCAATTCGTTTTAACTTAACTCAATTAACTCTAAAATGGTTTTAAATCCTTTTCCACCCTAGAAACCAATTTCACTTGAAACCAATATTATTTAGGTTGTAATAATCCATTTGAAACAAAAACTTTTTATCTTGTTATTAAATTTCTATGAAATTTTTTGTTTTTAATGTTTAAAAAAATAAAATTTATGATAAAAATTAATAGTATTATAAAAATTTTACAATCAATGGATTATATTACCTAAATAATATTAACTTTAAAATAAAATTAGTTTCAAGTAAAAAAGATGTAAACATAAAAATAAGTTATTTTGAATTAAGTTGGCTTAAGTTAAAATGAATTGGGTGTAAGTTCAATCTCTTGAGGAACTGTGTTGCTATTTTTTGGATTTAAGTTTCTTGAAATTGGACTTTGCAATTTTTAAGGCTGTCATATTCTTTTTCCTTTTGACTCGTGGTAATCATTTATTTGACTGTTAAATACTTGAAGATCCACTGGCCTGCTAGTATGAAGAAGGGGGCAGTGGGCTTTAAGCCTGAGAACCTCACAAAACCTGATATACCAAGCACCTGGAAAGCGATGGAGTCTCTCTGTGATGCTGGAAAGGCCAGAGCCATTGGAGTGAGTAACTTCTCCTCAAAGAAACTTGCAGATTTGCTAGAGGTAGCAAGAATACCTCCTGCAGTAATTCAAGTGGAGTGTCATCCAGTGTGGCAGCAGCCTAAGCTACATGAATTCTGCAAATCCAAGGGAGTTCATGTATCGGTGAGTATGCATGTGTAAGCCAGTTCTATATTCTTCACATTAAGATAAAGAAGCCATCAGTATAATATGAGTGATTTGCAGCATGTCATACTTGTGTCACATTTACTTGACTGCATTGTACTGTGTTGGAGTTCTTTGATAGTTCATTTTGGATTTACAGATTAGCCATCAATTTATTGCAATGTAATGCAATAAATGAAGTAAACATGCCCTTGCTTCCAGTCATACCATTCAATGGCCCACTGACTAGTCTTATGCACCAGCTTTTTTAGGTCGTAGGCAAATTGTATCATTTGCTGGTCTGATTTACTAGTGCTTTGTGGCTTGAAGATTGTTTAAATCACATGAATTCTTTTATCAGTTAGTCTATCATATGCTTAGGTAAACTAAAAATACTTTGTTCCAAATATCAAGCATCATATAATATGGGTTCATAACTAACAAGTGCTCATTATTTCAGGGGTATTCACCCTTGGGTTCCCCAGGCACGGGATCTATCAAGACTGAGGTCCTTAAGAACCCTATTCTTACTACAGTTGCCGAGAAATTAGGTAAGTCTCCTGCTCAGGTGGCTCTTCGTTGGGGGCTGCAAGTGGGTCACAGTGTTCTTCCAAAGAGCACAAATGAGGCAAGGATCAAAGAGAATTTTGATGTCTTTGACTGGTCTATACCCGAAGATTTGCTTCCGAAGTTTTCAGAAATTGAGCAGGCAAGTGGCTTTCCCACATTGGCATCATTCTCTCCTCTTGCCCTTTATACTTTGTCTTCTTTTTCAAACTTTGGTATGCTAGATTGTTTGGCATTCTAAAAGGTCAAGGATAAGATCTCTGCACTTTTGAACTGGAACGATGAACTTAAAGATTTCTGGAACATAAACTTCATCCATATCAATGCTTTCAGAGTGGGTCCTTGCCACCCAATATGATTGAACATGCCGGTAGAAATTTGACCTTCTGTGCAAGCTGGTGATTTCATATTTTTATCATCTACTTCCAGGAGAGGCTGATCAAAGGTACTGGATTTGTGCATGAGACCTATGGTTTCTACAAGACCATTGACGAGCTGTGGGATGGTGAGATTTGAGATGAAGACCTATGGTCTCGTAGTCCTTAGGGAAGTTGTTTGGTTGGATCTACTACTTCCGCTTTGCAGATTGATGTCCCTGCTAAAGATTTAATTTGCAATTGGATCATTCAGGGATTAGGGTTAGTATTGTTTTCCGCTCAATAAGTTTTTGGTAGGACTGTAATCCTCCAATTAAAAAGTGATTTTGTTGTTTAACATGCCTTGTCCATCCGAAATGATTTATCATTTTTTCCTTTTATATAGCAATTTAGTTGCACATGCGACAATAGTCAAAACATATATTTCTCTACTTTTGTATTTACTGGAGGACAGCCGGCGCTTTGCAACGGGTCTTGTTAGCATATGTTTGTTTTGTTGGATAATACGTCAAATAGAAGATATCCAAACCATCTTATCAAATAAATTTGCCCCTTGTGAGACCTTCTCCATGGTGCAGATGCCATTTATCAAGTGATTAAAGGTTATGCAATTGGGTTGAACCCCCTTCAGAATAGTCCCAAAAATAAAGATCAAAATGGGCAAGCTTCAATCGACAAGAGCAATTGAGCAAATGGTTGAGAGAATATAAATCAAGATTGTTAAAGTCAGATTTTTATCTAGAATCATTTTGGTTTTTCTACAGGTCAAAAAGTCGTAAAAAATTGTAGAGTTGTAAGTTTTTATTAAAAAACTTTTAGAAAAAGATAAAAAAAATATAGTCATCTAAATTATTTTAGGAAGTTCATATTATATAATTTTTTCACTTACTAATATTTTAATACCATAAAAATGTCATGGCATAAACATATAATACAAAAAAAAATAAGTTTTCAAATTCACAATTCATAAATGAAAAGTTGAAAACATCTCAATTATCTAATGGAACACAAGAAATATTATGACCAATGATAGTATCAATATTATTATCTTCTTCTTTTTTTTTTTTAGTTTTATCATTTAATATGTTAAACTCATTTATGTAAATACTTATATCATCATTGGCATTTTTTTTGCCTACAACCACATTTACATAAACTTGACAATCAGGATTATTAAAATTATAGTGAAGAAGAGTAATGAAGCGACACTAGGAGCCTGTGAATAAAAACAATAGATGATTTCTGTTTTTTTCAGTTATTTTTATTTATTTTTTTATTTTAATCTAAGTTAGTCTAGTTTAATTGTATAAATATTGAATTGGGTAATAAATTAATATATTTTTTGCTTGCTTTCATTTTTTAGCTAAATTTTAGGAAATTTGATATAATAACATAGAAACGTAAAGTCGTAAAATTTATAAGTTTCTAAAACTAAAGTCGGGATTCTACCTGTTTCTAACTACGTATAAGTTTTTACTAAAACTTAAAACGTTTTTTGTTTCTAGAGTCATAGAAACGTAAGTTTCTAAGACTTAAGTCGGGATTTTAATAACCATGATATAAATCATGTGGAATTCCAAGCAAGTCCATTTGGTTTCATAAGCTAACAACCGCTGCATAATCTTTCATCCTCACAACCTTGCCCAATAATTTTGGTAAATTCCACAATAGAAGGTCGAGGGTTCTTATTGAACATCTGACTAAAAAGAGATAAAACCAACGCGTTACCTTGCACGAGAATTCTTCCCGTCCCTTGTAGTCCACTTGCTCCAACCTAAAGTTATGGCATGCACTCCCCTTTCTAACCATCTTCCCATGAATTTCTTGACTTCCAATCAATAACTTGTCCGAACTTGAATATTTTTTATAAGGCGAATACAACCATCTCAATATAACTGACCCCTTTGTTTTGGCAGCATCAGCTGCTTCTTTAATGCTCCAATTTCCTTCGTCCGAGGACACATTCTGGACCACCCCAGAAACTGGCATCTGTGAGGGATTTCTCAATGTTAAATCTCTAGTTGGTTCTTTGATTTGTAGGTCTGTTTCTGCTTCAAGTTCTGATGACAAGTCTTTTTCATGATTGCTGGTCTATATTTCTTCTTTAGAGCTCAAAATTAGTACACGTTTTTTAGGCTTGGTTGAATCCATCTGAATGACCGAAATACCAAGTACTGTTGAGCCTTCTCCGGATAGGCCTTGTGCTTTTAACTCTTCTTCTTCTAACATTCTATCAAGTATTTGTATCATCTTGTTGCAACAGCCATTTATGCTCTTGCAAATTTCCTCTAATTTTTTGTCACTTACCCTCATCTTTCCGAGTTTAATCAATAATTAGTCTCACAGTATTGTAGGCACACAAATTAACACTAAAAATCAATACCCAAACAAACTTGATAGCTCAGGATTTTATTTTTTTTTTACCCGAGCACCTTGTCGACGTCAAGAATAACTGCTGGTGGAACTAAGAACTTACTAATCATGGTCAAGGAATCGTTGGCAAAGCTTCTGAAATTGATTAATTCCTTCGTGATACTCTATGGTTTGCCTTGTTTCAGGTAGGACTAACAGGTGGCTCTCTTTGGTATTTTCTCGACCACTCGGTGGATCCCCAAGAATTAGACGCCAAAAAATCCAGAATTAAGCGAAGCTTGCTGCGGCTAAGCTGGAGGATCTCAACTCCATCAGAATCGACGCCGAGGAATGGTTGCTCCGTGGTGATTAATGTCAAGGAACGGTAGCTCTAAAACCAAATGATACAAGCCTAAATTCTAGCATAGCTTACCGGATAAACCATCACCAGGAATCAAGAGAAAAGACGCAGAAATCCGTTAAAGCAAGAAAGAAGGGAGCTAAGAGATAGAATCAGAATTTGACAGAAGGAAGAGATGAGAAGTAGAGTTAAGATAGAAGAAGAAGAAGAAACAAACAGAGGCCGAGAGAGCAAAAACACGAAGAGAGAGTTTCAATTCATCACTCAACATAACAAAATGGTTACAACCTAGAGATAAATATAGAGCTGAGCCCTTTCAATCCGCTACCATAACAACCCATTAACAAATAAATTGGCAAGTACACATAAAATGAAATAAGTGCCCAGCTGGCAGTTGAAGTGGTTGCTGACTAGGCATCTAAAATTCAGGCCCGTATTAGCGACGAGGACAACTGTTAACCAAAACATAGAGCAAAGAAGCACATCAACAATCAAAACAAGCCGGTGATGAAGGAGTCAGTGATAGCGAAGGAGACGTAAGGGGGGTCGAAGTAGAGGGGGAGGATTTGGGGAAGAAAATAAAGTTTTGCTAATCTACGTTTTAAGTCCTTAATATTATGTATTTGTATCAATTTTAATCTAAATTTTTTTATTTTTTTAGTATTGTCATTTACTATTATGAAAGAAAAGATATCATCATGTAATAGCGTGGTTGCCACATAAGTAACTTTTATCCAAAATAATGAAAAAATTGAAAAAAAAATTCACAAAGTGCATGATAAATGAGCTAGAAGACTTTAAGATAATACTAATTAAGATAATAGGCCACATTAGGACGACTGTAATAAGGGGAAAATAATGGAATTTACTCATATTTACCAACTTATGAATATTGTGGAATTTGAGTGTGAGAGATGGGAATCTACTATGACTCCTTTTTATCATCTTATAAGCAACGTTGAAGTGTGCATGCAGGCTTTTTGTGGTACAACTAGAGCAAAATGTTGTTCGTAGAAAATGCTAGAAGCTAGTAGGTGGAAGATAAGGATGTCAACGGGCCGGCTTTTGAGGAGGGTAGAGTAATTTCTAAACTCTATCTGTAACATAAAAACTCTACCCAAATCTTCCCCGCAACCCATAGCTGGTAGGATTTCTTCGCCCAAATACTCCCCGCATTAGGGCACGTAGGGTTAGATATTGTACCCGCAATACTTGCATAAGTGATCATATAATATAAAATTGAAACTAAAGAAAGCATGATATGCTTAAATATACAATATAATCGAAAACAAAGTAGCCTGGACAAACAATTGTGAATTTTATGGTTTATTAAGTTAAAATTATATTATATATTTAGGTTATATAGGACTAGAATTTGGTGTATATATATAATATATGTAATATTTTAAATACTCATATGATATGTATAATATGAGAATAGAGTGTGAGCCGAGTTCAGGGAGGGTAGACTCCTAAACCTTGTACACTCCCTGTACCTAATGGGTGCAAAAACAAAAAAATACCCAAACTCATCGATTGGGTAGGGTAAGGTACAAATTGACATCTTTAGTAGAAGAGTGAGCAACCTAACGAGAAGTTTGGTGAAAGGTAAGAAGAGAGGTGAAGTGATAAACATCGTAGTCAGTGCCACTGTTCTTTGATCCATGGAATTAAATATTACAGTATACTGTAGTATACAGCGTGGTATATCAATTATAACGGGTAAGTAGTATGCGGCATAAATCTTTTCACACTTTGTCATTTTATCGCACGATGGATACCGCAATATTTCGCATACCCCTCACTTTTTATTTTTTATTAAAAAAATGCGGTATACCGCAAATACCACGAGGTATGTATTGCAGCATTTTATTTTTTATGGATGTGTGTGAGATATTTTTTTTTGTCATTTTACATCAAAATATCATAAATAATATAAAACATTAAAATATAAAATATAATACACATATTATAAAATAAAATATTTAATTTTATTTTTTTGTTACTTTTCTTAATTAAAATAGTAAGATAAAATTTAATGGTTACTTTGAGCCACCTAGAAACTTAATGTGGTATTAGAAAATATATTGTTATTATTAAAGTATTATTTTTTTTGCCATTTTATATTAATAAATTAGTTTTTTTCTGAGTATTATTTATTTTGCTCTATATATATAACATTTTTTTTATGTTTTTTTGTATTAAAAAAATATCTTATATCATATATATTTTATTTATATTTGATAAATTATGATGAGAAAAATTAGAATACATATAAAATATGTAAAAAAAATTATTATTTGAATTTATATAATCTTAAAATAATATTATACTATTTATTTTTTTTTGTAAAAACAGTAATGATATGCAGCGGTATACCTTAAAAATTTAGTGTACAGTATGTCTAGTGATAATAATATTTAACATGATGTCCCCAAAATCTACCTCTTACATGGTAAGAGAGGGGGTATATACATATGAGAGCTTAGACATCAGATTTGTGCCGTGTGTCTTACGAATCAACCGTCAGTGCAAGTAATGTAATTAAGAGCTTTGAGAAAAGAAGGGAAACATGCTGTAAGTTCATTGAATTGACTCCAAGCTCACTAAGGCAAAGTTCCGTGAACCAGATGGGGCACCACACTAATCTGAATTTGAATTATTCAATTATTAGAACCTTTAGCATGAAATAAAGAAAATAATTTTAATTAAAAACAACTAATAACCAACCAAAAGGTAGAAAGTGTTAAAACTTTACACTGCACGTGTGTGAAAAACATTGGCGATTGTTACGACATTTTCTATATGAAAAGAAAATATATTTAAGGCCAATCTCACATGCATGCACACCTCCGTCTAATTAATTAAATTCTCTTTATTAAGAAAGTTTCTTAAGATAATGAATCATTGATAAGTCAGCTAATCAGAAATTAGGATGCTTTAAATATCCCTCCTCCGACTTTGACCGAAGGGAATGCTTAAAAACAAATACGCACACACCGACTCAGTGCTATTGTAACTGTCTGAGTAATCTGAACAGGAATGCTGTGTCATGGTTACGTGCGACGGAAGAAAGGTTCACATTTCGGTGAGGTCAAAATTTATACATTTCTAATTCTCTAGGTTGGTATATGAGCAAAATTTTGGGTGGTATTTTTCACATGACCGATCGTTTTGAAGTTCTAATATTTTTCTTTTCATTAAAATCTTTATTTACTTTCCCTCCAAAGTCAACAGCATGTATGGTTCCCAGCTTTCATTCTTTGTTGGGCCAAAAACAAAACACACATAAATCTTTGAATTTAATTGCACTACATTTAAAATTCGAAATTTATACACTAGTCCAAATTCAATTTTTGTAAATCTACACTTTTTTTTTTCACTACTTTTGTAAATCTATTTGACCAAAACGCTTCGCATACTTCACACATATATATATACCCCCTTTTGGCATTTATACTTTAGGATCATTTTATTTCCTTAAATTTAAATTTTTAAGAAATTATTTTCATCTAAAACAGGTAGGAGGAGGAAAGCTAGTGCTACCTGCATTGGCATTGAATTATTGAAATAGAATAAAAATTAGTTTTACATAAAAAAATAAAATGATTTAGTTTTTCTAATCAAGTGATTCCAAATTTTCCATGTGTGTAAAATATGGGGAGTTCCACCTACACTACTAAAAAAACCTTAATTTCCAACTGCCATTTCCAACTGCTGACCGTTGGAAATTTTATGTTTCCAACGGCTGGCAGTTGGAAATGAGGCAGTTGGAAATCCATTCGTTGGAAATTTTTCTTCCAACGACCCAGGTTGTAGCAGTTGGAATTTTCAACTGTCAGCCGTTGGAAAATAAGCAGTTAGAGAATTTCCAACTGATGTAGTTTTTTTTTTATTATTTTTGTGTGTCCAACTGCCCAGGCTATTAGGCAGTTGGAAATGAGCCTGGGCGTTGGAAAAAACAGTTGAAAATTTGACAATGAAATGAGGCTGGGCAGTTGGAAAAATCAATTGAAAATTACGCCATATTTACTTTCCGTTTCAACTTATTTTTTCATTGATTGCACTGTTCATTCGAATTGATTGCAGTCTAGTAAACGTTAACCTATTATATTCTAGATAATTATTAGTACTTGTAGTCAAATTTTTTGCTACAATTACATAACAATATATATTAAACGACATAAAAACATTAACAATTCAAATTACTACGTCATTATATAAATGTACTAACTAAATCCACACATAAGCATTTATAGTAGAAATTACATGGTTTCATTCTCCAACTAAATGTTTGTTTGTTAATAAACACACATAGTAGCATGATATACCTGATATATTCTTAATCTGATCCCGAGTCATCATCATCATCATCTGCAGGAGGCGCGGGCAGTGAGAATGCCAATTGAGTTACATATGTACTCGAGCTCAATCCGTTGTCTCCTCTTTAGACGCTCTAGCTTCCACTCATAATGTGATGCTTGTTGTGCAGTTTGCTCCGCTACGACTCGCTGCACTTGTTGAGTGAACTCCAGAGTCTGTGTGACATCAACATGGCCAGTATGCATAAGCGCTGGTCATCGTCGTCCAGGCACAACATGTTGTTCTGATCCAAGTCCAAATACACGGCCTTTTTTCCTGCCCCCCGCAGCTGCACTAATAATCGCAACCTCATCTATGTCAGGTGCGCCACCATCCTCATCCGGCTGCTGCGTTGCTTCCTTAATCTCAGCATTTATTATTGTCTACATAAAGAGTAACGATAAGTTATTAGTATTAAGATCAGAAATTATGGCTGTAATTCTATAGCATGATAATTACAGCAACTTCTTCAGTGCGCCTGTTAACGTATTCCCTGCTTTTTTTCTTGAAAGTTTGCTGCATCACCTTGAACAAGCCAGGGTCCCTTTTCTCCGGATCTTTTTCACACTACATTGGAAACGTCCTAACATTAATCTTTTTACAAAGTAAATAAGTTGAATTTGAATTAACAGTTTATCATAATTTTATCATTCGTTCTCAGTGTTCAGTTATGGAAACCAAACCTTCTGCATATGTAGCACTTGATGCTTCTGTTGAGTTAGATGACTCCGATGATGAAGCTCGCATCGTCTTCCCCCTTGCCGATCGCTCGTTAAACTCCACGGAAGCCCACCATGCTTCCATTTCTTCATACTGCGCATCGGTCATAAAAGATGCCCTTGCTTGCCATTTTTCCGGATTTTTCTCTCGGCGGATGTCACCTCAGTGTGAATCGGTAATGACTCGCCACCATCATATGTCAAACGCGGTAGACCTCATTATGGTGGGCTGGATCCCACTCACATAATCCCTGCACGTTATGAACTATAAAAACTATATAGCGGAACTATAGATTCCTACATAGATGATAAAGGCGAAATAGTTATAACAAGTATCTAACCTCAAATACGTGCCACCACGCCTGAATATCTGCTGGACTCGCGCTCGTCCAGTCATGATGTCCCATGAAGTGTGTGGTGAAGCATCTAGTGACCAACCTTGTTGCTCGTGATGGAAGGAAGCTACATGAAGTTGATGTTTCACAGAATTCATGAAATTAGTCTTACTGCGACTTCAGATACTACATGTTAAATAAACTAATTTGGTACAAGCGGGTGCATTACTTACGTGTTCCCGTGAGGTACTATCCGTAAACGAGCCTGCAGCGGGGCTTGGGATACCGCGGACTGACCATGTGAACTCCCACCATCCGGTGACACTACAGGGGTCGGGGTAGACCGACTACCACTACCACGTGTAGGACCAATGCGAATACCACCTCTGGGAGGGTGAGGATGATGAACAGGTGTTTGTTCTGTTGATGGCTGTGCATCCGAATGATGGTCCTGCGATTGGCCTCCCCGCTCATATCTAGCTATTGGTTCTACTAAAACTTCTTTCATTTGCTGAAATAGCCCTTTCCCTGGGCGACGTGTATATGTTGCATCTCCTTTAAGGTGGCATCTACATTATTATGAAATCCCATACAAAAGTTTACATAACGTACATTCAAACATTGAAATAAAACTTGCTCAATCATATTGTAGGCTTCAAGTTGAAGTTATTGTTGCTCTTTACATATATATTAAAAGTTAATTACTAAACGAGAACATTACATAATACAATAACATATGCACGTTTACATTATTCTGAGTTTCCAAGTTCATCTGAATTTGAAGCATATGGATTTATATTTGGAACTGTACTCAGGACTGCTCATACACATCAGAATTATGAAACGGCTGCATGCGGAGGGCTCTGTTAAATGCCTCCCCATGAGCTGTCCAGTTGGTGTAATGAGGCATGAAACCCACTCTGTATAGATGCACTCTAACGTCATCACAAAACTTAAACCTCAAATTTTTACACCTCTTACACGGGCAACGTATTTTGTTTCCATCCATGTGAGCTGGGTTACTACAGGCGAATGTTATGAACTGCTCAATCCCTGTCTCCCACTCCTCTGTGTACCCAACTCGACCCGGTAAATACCGACTACTATACATCCAACTACGTTCCATGGAGTCCTAGCAATAGATTTATTTTTTTAGTTAATATAAACCATGTCATTTAAAACATAGAAACTGTAATTACTAAGTTACGGTTTATGTAAGGTGCCCAGGCAGTTG
>SMDT01001308.1:0-99094 GCA_005392925.1 Aquilaria sinensis | reverse complement strand
AGGATGCCAAGCCAAGACTTATAAGATGGATTCTCTTGCTTCAAGAATTTGACTTAGAGGTCAAGGACAAGAAAGGATGTGAAAACCTTGTGGCCGATCACTTATCTAGATTGGAAGGCCAAGAACAATCATTGGAGCGACCTATTCAAGAGCACTTCCCGGATGAAAGCTTGTTCAAGGTGGAGGGCAAGATACCATGGTATGCGGATTATGTGAATTATCTAGCTTGTGGAGTCTTGCCACCAAACTTGTCTTACCAAGAAAAGAAGAAATTTCAAGCCAATGTCAAGCATTATCTTTGGGATGAGCCTTTCCTTTTCCGCCGGTGTGCCGACCAAATCATAAGAAGATGCATATCAAATGAGGAAGTGAAGGATGTTCTCCACCATTGTCACTCCTCACCATGTGGCGGACACTTTGGAGCTTCCAAGACGGCAAGTAAGGTATTGCAAACCGGTTATTATTGGCCAACTTTGTTTAAAGATGCATATACTTTTGTGAAAACATGTGATAGATGCCAAAGGTTAGGAAACATTTCTAGGAGGGATGAAATGCCATTACAAAACATTCTTGAGGTGGAAGTGTTTGATTTGTGGGGTATAGATTTTATGGGTCCTTTTCCTCCTTCATGTGGCAATCATTATATTTTGCTTGCGGTTGATTATGTGTCTAAGTGGGTGGAAGCTATTGCCACCCCTTCTTGTGATGCTAATGTGGTTGTTAAGTTCCTTCAAAGGAATATTTTTGCAAGGTTTGGTACACCTAGAGCTATTATCTCCGACGAGGGGTCACACTTCATTAACAAGATGTTGACTCAAGTTCTAATGAAGTATGGTGTGCGGCATAAGGTGTCACTTCCTTATCATCCATAAATGAATGGGCAAGCCAAAATTTCGAACCGGGAGATCAAGAAGATATTGGAGAAGACGGTGGGCATCAACCGAAAAGATTGGTCACAAAAGTTGAGTGATGCACTTTGCGCATATAGGACAGCTTTCAAAACACCTATTGGAATGTCACCATACCGACTTATGTTCTGGAAAGCTTGCCATTTTCTGGTGGAGTTGGAGCACAAGTCTTATTGGGCGGTTAAGAAGATCAATTTTGAATTGAAAAGGGCCCAAGAGAAGAGAGCTATTCAATTGGACGAGTTGGAGGAAATTCGCATGGATGCTTATGAGAATGCGAGGATATACAAGGAGCGAACGAAGTTGTGGCATGATAAGATGCTTGTGAAGAAGGAGTTTCAACCGGGTCAAAAAGTGCTACTCTTCAACTCAAGGTTGAGGCTCTTTCCGGGAAAGTTAAAGTCCAAATGGTCGGGTCCTTTTGAGGTGGTTAGGGTGCAACCGTATGGAGCGGTGGAGCTTAAAGGACAAGATGGATGCATCTTTCAAGTCAACGGTCAACGAATCAAGCCTTACTATGGTGATGAACTTAGGCACATTGGTCAAACCGTCTTGGCTGAACCCGACCATTGAAAGAGCATCTTAAAGGCGCCTAGCTAGAGGCGTAAAACCAAGCGCCTGTCGAGAGGCAACCCGATGCCCATTATTTCTTCTTTTCCTTTTCATTAGTTAGATGGTGTAGTCCTTTGTGATTTTCTGCTTATTTGGTATTTTCTTGTGTGTTTGTAGGAATGGGAGACCCATTGGAAGGAAGGTGAGGGAAATGGACCACATTTTCTCAACTTAAGGAGGTACGATGTATTGAATTTTCAAAGGGTATAAGAGTTAGGATGAAAAGATTATGGGTTATTTTGCAAATGCTTTAAAAATAGAAGGTTGGTTTCGAGACGCTGGCGACGCGTCGCCAATTTTTGCAAATGTTCTCAGAATGTCTATAACGTTGGCGACGCGTCGCCAGAATTCGTCCAGAATTTGCGACGCATCGCCAAGACTGGAACTGTCATTTTAACCTCGCTTTTCTTTTCACTTTTCACTTTTACATTACTCTTCCACCAAAGAAACCTCTCAGCTTTCAAACCCTACCCCTTCTGTAAGCATCACGGTTTGATTTTTTGGTGTCGATTCGTCTCATCAAGACTCTCATCAAGTAAGTTTCTCTCATCTTCTTCCTCTCTTTTGCATTTTTAAGATGAGATTTGGGGTGAATGGTGCTTGCTTGTGAAGGTTCCGAAAATTATTTGATTTTGCTCGATTCTCATGGATTTCATGCTTGAATTCAATTTGATATGGATACATTTATGTATGGAAAGTGTTTTGTGCATTAGATTACGAATTTGGATTAGAAATCAAGGTTAGAATTTCTCTCATAACAAGGGCTGCAAAGTTTCATGGAAATTTCTTGATTATGCATGTTCATGTTGTTTGATTGATTCTAAACTTGGGATCTACTTGAAATAGGAGTGGGTCAATCTTGCATTGCTATCAATTTGCTCTGGATTGATTGATTTTTGAGTTTGAGCATTTTCGGAAAAGTGTAATTTGACTTCCTCCATAGGTGTTTTGCACAACAATGTGGCTTCGTGTGGTTCTAGTTTTCCTCAATTCTTTGTGTATGATGCATCTAGGTGTTGCATAGTACAAGATTGAATGATCACTTTGTACCCGGAAGCATGTTTTTATATGTTCTAAGAGCCACATGTTTGTATGGACCTTGATGGGATTCTCTTTGCTAACATGTTCATAAGCATACAATTAGTGACCTTAACATCGATTTTTCTTGATGATTTGTTCAATGAGCAAGTGTGTATTGTATAGTAGTCCAATACCGATATGCATGGTTCTTATAATGCTTGGTGCAATATCTTAGAACACCTAGGATGGACTTGTAGTAAGATAATGGATGTTTCTCTTATGCATGAGCTTTTCTTCTATGGTTTGTCAACTTGAAGTTGTGAATTGTGGTGGTGAAGGTTAATCCTTTGTTCTTTCACTTTTCATGTAAAGGAACTTGAATTGTATCTTGTGGTTTTGTAGGAAACATGCCTCACAAGTCGGTGCCCGTTCACTCTTTGAAAGAGAAGGGGAGGGGAAAGAGGATTCGTCAAGAAGAGCCACAAGAACCTCCCTATGATACATTTCGCCGTGTCTTCTCGCACGAACAACTACTTTGAGGGGTTTGTGAATCGCAAGCTCACACTGGAACGAGGCTTCGACTTCTCAAAGAAAGAAAATGAGGGATATTAAGAGTCGTGGAGAGGCAAGGATGGCAGTAATGGGTTGTTCATTCTCGAGTGGAAGTGTCCAAGATCCTCATTATGGAATTTTATGCCAACTTGATGGGAGCCTACCACCTGAATCGTCGAGCCAAGGCTTGCTTTGTGTGAAAACACGCTGTGCACTATGGGGATATAGTTATCAATGAGCTATTCAACATCAACCCCTTAATTGGAGGAAAATTCAAGGAGGCTTTTCTTGAGCAGCAGGCTCAAGTAGTATGCGGTCACCTGGTCAATTGGACACTGAGCCGGGACCAGTCTCACAGGAAGCTCTATTTTAGCTCTCCTTCCAGAGATGAAAGGATGGAACTACTTCATCTCCTCCTGCCTCGTCCCGACTACTCATGTTCGGGAAGTCACCCCGGATCGCTTGGAGATCTTATACTGCATAGCTTGTGACTTTCAAATAAATGTCAGCCACTTCATCCTTTAGCATCTCCTCCGCACCGCCAAGTCAAAACGAGGGAACCTGCCTTTCCCTCAGCTAGTCACTACCTTAATACTGAGGGCCGGTGTTGACATGGAGGACCCCTCAAAGATAACTTTGGTCATTAGGCCAATTTCAGTGGTTAAAATTAGTGGGGCTTTGGAGGGCATCCAGGAGGTAGTGTCAGAGGAAGAAGAAGAAGATGCTGCATAGGAACAAGAGCAGGTGGAAGAAGAAGAAGAAGATTAGGAGCAGTTTCAGGAGCACTTTCAAGGAGGTGAGGACTTAGGGGGGCGTCTGATCAGTTAGTTGACCCGGCTATCGCGACTCCGACCTCCCTGGCTGTAGCACTCAACAAGATGTACATGATGATGGGAGAGCAGCATGATGAGTCAGTAGCATGGTTTGAATCAGTCGGTGGCTCCTTTGCTTCTTTTGCTAAAGAGATTCGCGAGGGCATCTCACTCATTGCCGGCAACCAGGAATCTCTTTCCGGGCAAGTCCACTGAGGCCACCAGCAGCAGCAGTAGCAGCGGGACCTTCCACTAGAATACCCTCCTTTCCCACCCATTCCACCACACTTCCACCCCTCGGCATACTAGTGGTACATGCCGCACCCCTTAAGCCATCCACCTCTCTTTTACCCACACTTCGGCACTCCCCGTGACCCGTCTGAAGGTCCTTCCTCTTTTCCTCCTGCCGGTGGGTCTTCCGGCCAAGATGACATGGGCAAGGAGTAGTAGGGGCGGGAACACCTGCCCCCAGGTATGATTCTTGGATACCCACTTTCCATTGAGGACAATGCTATCTTTAAGTTTGGGGGAGTGGTTGTTTGACTATCATACTTGGTCTCTTTGTTTGTGTTTGTGTCTTTGTTTTTAGACTTAGTTGTTTTTCTAGGTTTTAAAGTAATTGTGGTTGTTTCATTTAGGGTGCATGCTTCTTGCATATTTTGTTTCTTGTTTTTTTCTTCCTTTATTTAATTTTGATAGGTTGCATATAGAAGCATATAGGTCGACTCTCTTTTGTAGTCCTTTATTTTTCTTGGTGTCTTTAGGACCCAATGGGGACCATTGTTGCATATGGATGGATGTGGTTACTAGTTTGACTCTCTTGAAGCTTTGATGAATTTGGAAAAATTAGTTTTGATACTTTTGGTGGACCCTTGATGATGTGATATAATGAGCTTGGGAGTTGTGCTATGAACTTGTCTCTTTTGAGATCCTTGTACTGAGTTTTGATCTAGAACTTGCCTAAGGACCTAGCAAACTCACAATAGTTGCATGAACTTGAAGCGTTTGGTTTCATAGGAGGAACCTTTCCACCAAATAGCCAATCCTTCTACGTTCTCTCATATCACCCTTATTTTGAGTATTCATTTTCCTGTTGTTATACCCTTGAGTTTACCTGAGGTGGGAAAATGTCAAATCTTGGGCTTAAAAGAAATTGCATTGAGTTGAATAAAGTGGGAAATAATGGCAAGTTTGGGGGATTTTTGTAAAAAAAAAAAAAAAGTATACTACTCCGCTGTTTCCTAGTATCGAAGTAGGTTGGGGTCTTCTCCTAAGGCAAGAGTTGATCACAGCTCGAAAAGATGCTTGAAATAAGAGTATGATTGTAAATAAAATAAAATCACCTTGGATTGTATTAAGTTAGTAGCTTGGGCTTAGGCGGAGCTCCCGTTTATGCACTTGCTAAACGGCTAAATACATGAAGAGGAAATAGTAGTTAGTTAATAGGTGTAATGGGTTGGTGAATGGTGGATTGATGCTTGTTCAACTTGATTGTTTCTTTTAAGCACTTGATTTTATTTTGACTGCCTCACTAACTCTATCCCGAAAGTTATCATCTGGTTCCTCCTCTTTTCTGAGCCTCTAACCCGTTGCTATCTTTCGAAAAAACCATTTGAGCTTTGAGTTCGGTGCAACCTACCGTAAGGGAATAAGGTAGAGGGTGTTGGATCTTTTTGCAAGTTTTCTTTGGAAAAGAACTTAGTGCAAGCCCCAAGTTAGATGGCACAACTCCTCTAGTGAAAAAAAAATTTAAATAATCTAGGGGGTCATACCCCTAAGGGCTTCACCCTAGGTAGCAAAACTTCTTTTTCCTTAGTCACCATTTCTTCTTTTGAAGTCAAACTAGCCAATCATTGAAGTTTAGATGCAACATTTGGTTAACATTGTAGTTTCTTTGGTGTTTGTGTGTTTTGTAGGGTAGGTCGCTAGGGACTAGCTTAGGTTTAAGTTTGGGGGAATTTGTTAAGTGCATAAATCCACGGTCAAAGTGTTGACTTTTCGACAACTTTGACCGACAATTTCTTATAACTCTTCCCTCTTTGTCTTAGTTTTTCTTGTTTTCTTTGGCTTATTACAGGTTGGGACAAGTGTTGCGGACAGGGCATTAGAAGCAAGCTCGAGTGGGACGGCGTTTGGACAAGAGAAGCAGGAGAAGTGAAAAATGAAGACTGGCGACGCGTCGCCAGAATTCGCGAAGGTTGGCGACGCGTCGCCAACGTTATCAGTGTTCTGAGCACAATTTTCCCATCTGGCGACGCGTCGCCAGAATTCGACCCACATTGGCGACGCGTCGCCAACGCTACTCTGTTTTGCCGAAAGCTCGCATTTTTTATGGTCCCCCACTCTTCCCACCTGATGAGCTGGCCTTGAAGAAGGGATTCTTATCCCTTTAGGGTTGGAATGAAGAGGGAGTATAAATAGAAGAGAGGAAAGGGTCCAAGGAGGCTCTTTTGGTTGATTTTGATCTCAACCCGTCTTGGAGACTATTGACCATCAAGGAGGCATTTTTTGGGAACTTGAAGAAGGGTTGAACATCTTGGGGAGCTAAATCTTCTAAAGGGTTTCTTAGGTTTAATCTCTTCCCTCTTTTATTTGTTGGATTTTTCGTGGATATTGTTGTTATGGGTTTGATGATGACATTTGCTATGGTTTGTGAGTAGTTCATTCTATCTCTCTAGGGTGACATTCCTTACCTTGATACTCAATGAATTTGTCTTGTGTAGATGTATGAGATTCTCTTGTGTTGTCCCTTTCATTGTGTTTATTGATTGAATGATGATGGGCCACCATACCTCATGTGCTAGCTCACTAAATCCTTGAGAAAGGTTTAATGGGTGATAAAGAAATATGAAAGGGGCATAGTGTTAACTTAAATTAGAGATAATTTAGGTGATCACTAGGAGTTAAAAAGAGGTTTAATTCTTTAACCACTCTAAGCTAAAATTGGATCTTGAGTAAAGCCTAAGTTAGTTGAGGGTGAGCAAGGACCCATCTTGAGAAAAAAGTTCTTGATGTGAGACCCTCTTTACCACACATGGAAAATCACACTTGAGGACAAACTTACTTGGGTAGCAAGGGGAAGGAATGAAATCCTAGAGAGGTAGTTACCTTCATTCTAAGTTCTCAGTTTAGTACCTTTCACACACGTTAAATTCACTTCTCTTCTGTTTTTAAGTAAGTAACTTGAGCAATTAGATTTTTCATTGAATCTAGGTAGAGTCACTAAATTCCCTTGGGATGATACCTCTATTTATCTTTAAGTACACGACGATTCCGTTCGCTTGCGGGTTATTAAGGGTTATAAATTGATAAACTCTTGATTTTACAACAAGAAGGAAAGCTACGGATTTGGGAGGTTAAAGATGATGAATAATGATGAGCTTATCCCAAAAACTGGTTTTAAAACCAACCTTCTACCTTTTAGCCCTTCAACTTATTTAATTTTTACAAAAGAACCACATGCTCAAATAGTGCTGCAAGACTTGGCAATTTTGTCCAAGTATTTGGTTTCTTGTCATTTAGGTCTAAAAGAATAACTTATGAGCTTCAATTTCAAACCTATCATCTCAAGGTGCAAAATGACTATTTTGCCCTTGGTGACTCTTAGGTGCCAAATTGAACTAGGAACCATTTGCCATTTTAAACATTTTCTTGGCTTGTTTATTCAAACTAATTGAGGCATTAAACTAGGGATTTTGACTTATTTGACAAGTCTCACGTGACTATTGAAGGTAGGGGTGTTCATCCAACCCGTTCAACCCACGAAATCACACAGACTGAACCGAGTCAACCTGTTGATTATGCGGGCTTATGCGGGTTATGGTGCGGCTTATGGTGTGGCTTGGGTTCTAAAAACTAAAAATCGATGTATATGTGGTGTGGCTCGGGTTTTAATTTTAAAACCCGGTAAAACCGGACCGAACCCGCACCCTTAATAACTTGGTAGAAACTTTAAGCCATTAGCCCATCCCTTTTTCTACTCTAAGCCTAAGTTCAGCCTAGTTATATTAGGTCTAGGCCTCCCCTGTTAAGTGTTGGCTCTAGGCCCTCCACGCCTCTACCACATGCCCCACATCAGTGTTGCACGCCCTTGCCCTTCGTCTACTTTGTCTTAGTCTCACATCTACTATTTCAGCCTGTCACTCTTTCACTCTTAAGTCGCAACCTCTTTTAGGCTGACCTTTCCTCTCTTAATCTCATGTAGAGGCGTTGGCACTTGCAGTTATAGGTTGTAGCCTCATATCTTTCGGGTTTTGGCCTTTTTTCTTTTCCTCTTGTAATGGCTCCAAAGTGGAAGCTTTTCTCAAGGTTCGTCCTATTAAGTACCCATTTCATGAAAATAATCGATTTTGTTTTGATGTTTTGGAGTATTTGAATTAACTCTTCTAGAATAACTTGAGGTTGCTTAATTTATTTTGATTGATGTTGTTTGATCACTATTTGCTTGATTTGTGTTTTTTACTAGTGTCGCTTGAACATTTTTTAGGTGATTAAATCTGAGTAGCACAAGGATTTGGCAATGAGTCATGCCACTTGTCTATGCTTTTCCCATTTTCATGCTCATACCCCTTCTCAACTGTAAGACGGAAACAAATAAGTGGAGAAAAGGAGAGCCAATTGATCAAATGAAACGAATTGAATATATTTGGGTAAAAGTAAACAAATCAGGCTATTTTGTGTTTGTAATGTTCTAAAGTACGGAATTCTTGATGTTTTATAAAACTATTTAATTTTCAGAACAACGAATTAACATTAAAAAAAGTGTTGTGAAGTAGCTTAAATTCTTTTACAGGGTAGAAAAGATAAACCGATGAAACCAAACAGCATCGAACCGCATTTTATGCAGTTTGGTTTTCAATTAGAGTTTGTGGTAAATGGTGCAGTTTGGATTTATAATATGTAAATCGGTCACATATATGGTGTGGTTTGGGTTTAGCACGAAACCGGTCGAAACCGCACCGCGAACACCCCTAATTGAAGGTCCATTCCCTTGAAGACCATAATAATAAACAAGGTTCATTTTTTATTAGCTTTTCACAAATGTGTTAAAGGGTTTGAATGAAAGAAATGGATACGACTTCTAAGACCTCCATAAAAACTAAAAAATGAAGTTGTGATGTAAAAAAAAAATTGGAATAAGAATTTAAACACAAATTTGACTTACTATATCCTTAAAAAATTAAAAAAAATAGTTATTTTTAAATAAAATTTTTGGAGGCTAAGGTAAACAAAAATAGGACCACATGGCACTTTCCCAAAGGAATTGTTTAGAGTATGCTATTTGATTTTTCTTACACTAAATAGTACCCTAAAGCAGCTATTATGAGTGTAAAGTTGACAACACAAACACAAAGCGAGAAATGTAAATGGAGAACACAAACATTGCCCATGACATTAATATAATAAACATGTGAACGTGTTTCTTTGCTACTTTCTGTCTCTATTTTTACCGGGTGTTCATCTTTGCTAGTTAGGTATGGCAATTGGTTGGGTCAGGTTGGGTTTGGATCAGCTCATTTAGGTTTGGGTTTAGTTGGGTTAGCATCAATTCGGGTTTAGTTCGAGTTAATTTCGAGTTAATTTCAAGTTGAGTAGATTTCATAGTCAAATTTAATTCAGGTCAGGTCAATTTTAGTCTCAGGTAACTTCAGGTAGGGTTATTTGGGTTTTGGGTCAAATTCAGGTCTAGTTGGTTATTGGTACATAAGCTAGAATACTTGGATTAATTCAATTTTTTATTTAGATTTTGCTAAAATTTAAATTAAAGAATTTGATTTTTTATGCAAATATTTAAAAAGTTTAGAGACCCATGTTACAATTTTTATGAGTAACTAAAATGAAAATTCCAAAATTTAGGTACCTTAAAACTAAAAAATTCTTAAGCATAAAAAATAATCTAAAAAATTTAATTTAACTAGATATAAATATATTAATATAAAATTATTTTAATAAAAATACCTAATTCAAAAATTTTCTAATTTGATTCATCAAACTATAAACTTGGTCATTTTAGAACTTAAGAAGTTAGTAGGATCAGATGCATTTAAATTATGTTATCACTTCGAGTTATAATTTTTTTGGAATTTAGAATTATTATTTAGGATCAAAATAGAAATTAATCAGTTTAGGTACTAATTTTGAGTTCTAGAGATCGTTTGAGGTCAGTGTAGGTGAAATAAAATATTGTTAAATTAATCTAATTACTATTGGTGAGATTACCAAATTTGAGAATACCAAATTTTTTTGAGTTTTACTTTAATCAGGTTCGAGTTCATGTCGGGTTGGGTACAACCAGGTTCAGGTGATTGCCTTTCCTGGGCAAATCGGGACAAGTTGGGTCTGGGTTCGAGTGGGTTGGTCCAAGATTTTGGGTCGAGTCAAATTTTGCCACCCCAATTGCTAGTGTCCCTTTTTGTTGATTGTTGAGCTTCATTGGGACTTGATTCATAGTAAAATATTAGTTAATGAATAGCATTTCTGAATTCATGGTAAAACAACCAATAAGGAAAGAAGTTTGTGGATGTTACTTGGTTCAATATAAGATATAGATGTAGGTGTTGCTTTAATTGTTGCATGTTGAAAGTACTTCAAAGAGACAAGTTTAGTAAAATGCAATCTCATAAGAGGAATGCTATCTGTTAATTGGAAGAAAATGTTGAAATATGGAATCTGTAGCCTTACTTTCTTGTGTTGTGATGAATTGATAGCAAATTTTGTTGCATGATATGAATAATTCTTCTACAAACAATAATTGTTCTTTCTCAAATTAGTTGAAATAATAGTATGGAAATAGAAATTAGAATAAGAATTGTGAGGAGGATAATTTATCTGTTATTAAATGAGTTACTGTTGCTCTTCGGGTATTGAAGACACATGCAAAGGAGAAGGAAATAAGAGCTGGTACTATGAAAGAACTCATTCTTGCTTCAAAAAATGGAAATATGCACAATTGTTTTAGAAAAATGGCAGCAGGATGAAATGATTTTCTTTAGCAAGTGTAAAGTGGGAACTGTATTATGTTGGCCTTTTTGTACTGATTCCTTGTAACTGTAATCAAATAATGGTAAAGAATGGACTGTGGGGGGGGAGAAGATAGTAGTGGATGTGGGGGCCAATAAGTAACTATAGTGTTAAAATTTGATTTATAATTATTCAGATTAGATCATGGGTAAAGTGGGGAAACATGGGTTAAAATGGTCAAAAACTAACAGTCTTTTTGAAAATGGAGGTAAATCGAGATATCTAGGAACCTAGTTATAGTTGAAAAAAAATCGTGTATAGCAAATAATATGTAAAATGGTTTTACACATCTTTTTTTGTACTTCTAGATTACTTTTTTTTTTTAAGAAAAAAGAGAAGGCGACACGTGTTATATTTTTTGGGTATATGCAAATTCATAATTATATGTTTTTTAAAGTAAAACCGTGAACCAATTTGAATACGCCACGTTTTTTTTAATAGATATATAACTGGAAATTGCCATGTATCATTTTCTATTGTTGTTTGATGTTGACTTGGAAAAGATCAATTTCCATAGCCTCTCTTTTGCGTTTGAACTACAACCAACTATGCATTGAGGTATGCAACATTGGCCTCCAACTGATAAAGTTGCTTCAAGCAGACATTATTCATGTTTGCATAGTTAATTTGAATTAATTGTGTATAATATTTTAGCCCATCATTTTCCTGCTGTTTCTTTGTCAGTAGCACCGCAATTCTCACATTGGTATCAAAATTGATATTTTGTATGAAAAACCCATGGAAGAACCTAATCCTATGTATGGTAGCCTCCACCATTGGCTCATTAGCATCTCGTAGTGTCCTAGAAAGTGAATCTTAGATCTTCACAAAATTTTTGATCCTCTAGTTAACCCAAGCACAATTTTTAACAGTTACCCTAAGCATACCACCTTATAGGGAATTAGAAAAAACAAAATTCATTTTTGTAGCCTTTCACAAATGTGTTCAATGGTTTGAACAAAATGGATGGATACAGTCTTTATGACCTCCATAAAAACTAAAAAATGAAGTGGCGATATAAAAAAAATTGGAATAATAATTTAAACACAAATTTGACTCACTACATCCATAGAAAATGAAAAAAAAAAGTTATTTTGAAATAAAATTTTCAAAGGTTAGGGTAGACAAAAGTAAGATCACATTGCACTTTCCTAAAAGAATTGTTTAGAGTATGTCATTCAAAATCAAATTAATCTTCCTTACACTAAATAGTACCCTATAGTAACTATTATGAGTGTAAAGTTGGCAACATAAACATTAAGCAAGAAATGTAAATATAAAATACAAACCTTGCCCATGACATGAATATAATTAAAATGTGAACATATTTCTTTGCTACTGTATGTCTCTATTTCTGCTGGACAATCCTCTTTGCTGATTGTTGAGCCTAATTTGAACACGATTCATAGTAACATATCAATTAATGAGTAGCTCTTCTGAATTCACTGAAAAACAAACAGTAAAAAAGGAAAATGATGGGTGTTACTTTGTTCAATATAAGATATAGATGCTAGTATCACTTTTGTTGTTGCTTGTTGAAAGTGTTTTGAACTTACTAGTTTAGTAAAATGTAATCTCATAAGTGGAATGTTATTGCTTAATAAGAAGACAATGTTGAAATATGGGAATCCGTGGCTTTACTTTCTTGACTATGGCAAACTGATAGCAAATACTATTGCCTAAGTTGATAAGTCCTCTCTAAACAATAATTATTCTCTTTAAAATCAGTTATAATAACAGTATAGAAATGGAAATTAGAATAGAAATTGTGTGAAGGATAATTTATTTGTTATTGAATGACTTGTTATTGACTTTTATTGCTCTTCACAGGTGGAATGAAGACACATGCAGAAGAGAAGGAAATAGGAGCTGGTACTATGATGGAACTTGTTCTTGATTAAAAACAAAATGGCAACAGGCAAAATTGCTTTAAAAAAATGGCAATAGGATAAAATGATTTTCTTTAGAAAGTCTAAAGTGGAAACTGTATTATGCTAGCATTTTTATACTGATTCCTTGTAACTATAAGCAAATAATGATATAGAATAGTATGGGCAAGAAGGATAGTAGTGGACATGGGGGCCAATAAGAAGCCAATAAGTAATTGCAATGTTAAAAATGGATTTAAAACTTTTCATATTGGATCATAGGTAAAATGGGGAGACATGGATTAGAATGGTAAAAAACTAACAGCCTTTTTGAAAAATGGAGGAAAACTGGAGATATATAAGACCTGGTTATATTTAAAGAAAAAAAAACCATATAGAAGATACTAGGTAAAATAGTTTTATATGTGTTTTTTAACTTTAAATTTCTTTGTTTTTAGGAAAAGTGAAGCCGGCACATGTCTTATTTCTAGGGTATATGACAAATTCATAATAAAGTGTCAAAGCGCTTAAAGTGAAACTATGAATCAATTGGAATATGCCACATCTATTTTTAGAGGAATATAAATGGAAATTGGCATATGTGATTTTTTACTGTTCCCTGATGTTGGCCTCAAAAGGATCAATTTCCATACTCTCTCTATTTCCCAATTGCACTACAGCTAATTATGCCTCGAGGTCCTCAACCTCAGGCTTCAACTAATAAAGTTGATCCAAGTAAACATTGCTTATGTCTGAACAGTTAATTTGAATTAATTGCCTCTGATATGTTAGCCCATTATTCTCCCATTCTTTCTCTATCAGTAGCTTCCCCATTCTCACATTGACATCAAAATTGATATTATGTATGAAAAACCCATGGAAAAACCTAATGCTATGGATGTAATCTCTGTTCCTAACTTTTTAGCATATGGAAGCATCTTAGAAAGTGAACCTTGGACCCTCACAAAATTTTTAACCCTTCTGGTTATCCCAATCTCAATCTTAACAATTACTCTAAATTTACTAGCTTTTAAGGCATTAAAATAAACAGGCTTTGGTTTTTATTTTTTAGATCCTCACAAATGTGTTCAAAGGTTTGAGCAAAATGGGAGGATATGACCTTTATGACCTCCATAAAAATTGAAAAGCGAAGTAGTGATGTGAATAAAATTGGAATAAAAATTTAAACATAAATTTGACTTATTGCATAAAATGAAAAAAAATAGTTGTTTTGAAATAAAAATTTTAAAGGTTAGGGTAGACAAAAGTAAGAACACATTGTACTTTCCTAAAAGAATTGTTTAAAGTATGTTATTCAAAAACAAATTAATCTTTTTTTACACTAGATAGTACCCTATAGCAATTGTTAGAAGTGTAAAGTTGGCAACACAAACATGAAGCAAGAAATGTGAATAGAGAACACAAACATTGGCCATGACATGAATATAACTAAAATGTGAACCTGTTTCTTTACTACTGTGCCTCTCCATTTTTGCTATGTGTTTCTATTTGCTGATTACTGAGCCTGATTGGAACATGATTCATAGTAAAATATTAGTTAATGAGTAGCTCTTCTGAATTCATAGTAAAACAAATGACAAGGAAAAGAATTTGTGCATGTTAACTTGTTCAATATAAGATATAGATGCATGTGCAGCTTCTTTTGTTGCTTGTTGTGAGTGCTTTGAACATGCTAGTTTAGCAAATGTAATCTCATAAGTGGAATGTTATTGGTTAATAGGAAAAATGTTGAAATATAAGAATCTATGTCCTTACTTTCTTGTGCTATGATGAATTGATGGCAAACACTGTTGCCTAATGCTGATAATTTCTTTGCAAACAATAATTTCTCTCTCAAATCAGTCAAAATAATTAGAATAAGAATTGTGTGGAGTATAATTACTATCAATTTTTTGTTGTTCTTGATGGGCGGAATGAAGACACATGTAGTCACCACACCATGATCGACTTGTAGTCATGGATGTAATTGTAACTAGTTATAAAAAGTCTTGTGGCTAAATCATTTGGCCACAAGTTTATCTTTTGTGGTATGCGATAACAAGGTATCAAGTGGCTAAAGGATAGTTACAAAAGTTAGATATCCTGTGACAATGTAATCATGTTTTTAACTACAGGTGTTGTATTTTCTGTCATTGAATATATAAATTTTTTAGTTACCATTAAGACAAATGTGGCAAAATTTTTACATCTAGCCATTCACATTATAGTATTGTGACTAAACAAGTTGTTGTTTAAAATGACTAAGCTTGTGGCTAGAAAATAAACCTTTAGTTATAGGAAACAAAATTTGAAACAACAACATTACAAACAGTTATACTTGAAGATATTGTGTTAGCCATGGCGCTAATTCCATGTCTAAAGTTATACTAATTTAGTCACAAATTAAAAAAGTTGGAAACAATTCCTTATAGCTTTAGCCACAGAAGAATTATGTTTGTGGTAAAATAAATTCAAATACCTTAAAACTTTTGGGTATAATAATTATATATATATAGTTCATTTTAACTTTGAATCTCATTAATGCTTTGGAGTGTACTTTTTCTAAAAGTCAATTTCACAAAAACCCATGTCAGGTCACACTTGAACATAGATAAAAAAAAATTACTAAATTAAAATGCCACAAATGAAAGCCTATGACATAAACGAAAAAAAGAACTCAAATGTCACATTTGTAAAGATACAAGTCAGTATTCCATTGGAAACTCAAAACATCTACGTTTCTGAACTCGTAAAAAAAGAAATTATCAAATACTCAATTGCCAAAGGCCTTCTCAACATTAGGATCTTCCTCTCTCATGATTCAATGCTTTGAAAATCCTAGAAAAATAAGAGCAACAAAGCGTTTAAGTTATCAACCATGACAACCAAGAAAATGAAAGAATAAAAAATAAACAAATAAAGTAAAAACATTGTGTTCTTAAAAAAGTAAGAAAAAAGTTGGTCGATTCAAAACTAACTTTTTAAGTTGAAGGCTACACTTGACTTGCTGTTAGTAATTGGAACTTTTCTTTCCATTTTCGATTTATTTCCATCAATTCTCATTCATTTGCACTTGTATGTCTCTTCTTATATCTTCAGCTCTCTCATTTGCTTTTCTTCTGGCCTGTCCTACTTGCTCTCGAGCATCTTTTTCAGCTTCTTCAACTTTTTTAACAAGCTCAATTTTGGTAGGTCTTCCTCCAAAATATCCAGTGACACTCTTCCCAGGACCATAACCATGAAAATAGCCATTGTTCTCTCGTCCAAGGACCTCAGCAAATATCTCATGATCTCTCATGGAAGTAGCTCTTTCAGCTTTTTACCTTTTTAAAGTTTGGAACTTTGACTAAATAAAGAATTAAACAAGAATTAAAAGTAAAGTTAGATTGAGGTTTTATAATTAGTTAGGACATCTAAAACATTGAAGAAAAATACCATTTTTTCATCTAGAAATAAAAACTTACAAGGACTTCTTGTGTATCTAGATCTAATGGTTTTCCTTTCTTTCTTGTCATACAAGCCTCAACCTAAATGTCAATAAGGGAAGGTTCCTTTCCTTGTTCAATCCAAAAAAGATTAAATACTAATATAAAAATAATATAGAAAATACTAGTGTATCATGGAAAACTTTTTTACCAATGTATGTCTTATTCGAGCATAACTTCTTGTTCCATAGTATTGCGGCATGACACGTTTTGAGTTGTTGTTCTTGTTTCTTAAACTTTTCTCCTGGAAAATCAAAAGGATAAACTCTTTAAATATACAAAATAAAAATCAACCATATCTAGATTCTTTCTTCATTTTTTTTTCTATTCTACACAACCAATATATTTTGACTTATTTAGAATTATAGAACTTGTTGATCAAGTCACATGTATTCCGTCAAATGTGAATGAGTCTTTTGGTACTTGTAATATTCAAGCCACATATGCCATGGTTTCAACTAAACTCCCTATGTCGTAACACTTGCATATTTTTTTCAATTCACAGACCTTCATGTCTAACAATATTATTTTCTTTACTCCTATTCAACTAAACTCACATTTTGTAGTTTAAAAATATAGATTCTAAAGTATCTCTCCAAATGTCAAGTTTATGATCCACCATGCTCTGTTGGTTTCATTTAAAAGAATCTAGATACTAAAGTACTAAGCATCTTACTTGAAATTTTGCATCACTCCAAAGATTGACTAAGTATTTCCAATCATCATCCTCAAGGAACTTTAGATTCTTGTGAAGAAGTTCTTTGCATTTATTTTTTGTATTGAAGTAGTTAGCCTTAAACCTATATCGATGATATCGATATAAAGCATTCATACGCCCAAAAATAGCATCCTTATTTGATTTTAAGTTCTTAAAGCTAAATTTTTACTAGATGCAAAACCAAATTCACAAGATTGTTATGCACGATATATATATATACTTCATGAGAATTTTTACACAACCAAGTATTAATCTTAGCTTTAAAACTACAATTAAGAACATATGTAATTATAATTTCTAAGGTAAACTAGTAAGAGATACCAAACCTTGAGAACTTGTGGTACAATTTGTCGTAGGTTCAAGGGCTTGTAATGGAGTTTGAAATTCACTTCCTTGTGAAACTTCATTTTCAACATCAAATTCATCCTCAGTAATCTGAGGTAGTATCCCATTTTCACCTGATTCAGTATAAACGTCAATAGTTTGACACTTAAGGCTTAGGTATTTCTCAACCATGTTTTTTCACTTCAACATCATCCTTGATTTTCACTAATCCACTAACATCACTTGGATCACTCATTGGTTTCAAGTAAAAGAATGAATTGCCTCTTGTGATTTGAAAGTCAGACACTTCCTTCAAATGGTCAACCATTTCAAAGTATGAAATAAAATCAAGATCTTCATTTCTTTTACATGTATTTTTCCACCAACATATTTTCAGCTAGGTGAATATATTGTATGTCCTCCTTAGTGATAACGCAAGGTCATAGTCTTAAGGTTGTTTCTTGCTCCTACAAAGAGTAAGGTACATGAGAGATCATAAAATACTTTCTCCACTTCATCTTTGAAGGAAGAAAAAAAAAAGAAAAATCTTACCATGTTGTTGAAAAGAAGGATTAGGGAGCATGGACGGAATGTCACCTGTGGACTCTTTGGTATTATGCACAAGATGCGAGTGATTCGACTAATGTTAAGGGACACTAACTTGAATTCGACTCCTCTCCAAAAGTGCCAACCACAATCCTTTCAGATTTTCAAAAAACATTAAAATTACCTTTACCCTTTTACAATAATTTCTAAATACCCATTTATGTAAATGTTCTTGAGTGAAAAAAAAAAATAGTTAAGCTCCAAGTCATAATGTTTTTTACATCTCAATTATTGAGCATGTAACAATTGTTAATTAAGAAGCTTTCATCACTCCAAAAGGGAACAAAGAAACTAATAGTAACAGGAAGAAAAAGTTGAAACAAAACAAATAATTGTTACAGTATTCACGTTGACGTAGCAAACACTATACCACTTGCCACAAAAGTTAAAGTTCAATAACTAAATAGTACTAGTAACCACAAACTTTAATTGTGGTTAGGCTTTGTGGTTATAAAGTAATTATTGCCACAAACATTACAACATCTGAGTAAAATATGACTTTAGTAGCAACAATTTTTCTTTTCTGTGGTTGTAAAATACAACACAATAGTACTTGTCATGGTATAATTACTTTAGTGGTTATAAGTATGAAATTGTCACAATTTCAAAATTTGTGACTAAGTTGTCGTGACTATATATGAACTTTGGTGTAGTGAGTAAAAGGAAATAGGAGCTAGTATCATGAAGGAGCTCATTCTTGCATAAAAAAAATGGCATCAGGTGCATTTACTTTAGAAAATGGCAACAAGATGAAATGATTTTCTTTATTAAGTGTAAAGTAGGAATTGTATTATGTTGGCCTTTTTATACCGTTTCCATGTAACAGTAAGCAAATAATGGTAGAGAATAGTGAGGCGAGGAAGATGGTAGTGTTGTGAAGGCCATTAAGTAACTACAGTGTTAAAAATGGATTTAAAATTATCCAGATTGGACTGTGGGTAAAACAAGAAGACATTGGTTAAAATGGTTAAAAACTACCAATCTTTTTGAAATTGGAGGTAAATCAGGATATATCGGAACCTAGTTATATTAAAAAAAAAACCGTGTATAGCGGATAGTAGATAAAACGGTTTTACATACATTTTTTTGTATCTCTAAATTACCTTTTTTTTTAATAAAAAATGTTAATGCGACATGTGTCATATTTTTGGGGTATATGACAAATTCATAATAACGTGTCAAAGTGCTTAAAGTCAAACCGAGAACCAATTGGAATGTGCCACATTTGTTTTAGAGGGATATAACTGGAAATCGCCACATGTTGTATTCTAGTGTTTTTTGAGTTACACATGGCTAGGTGTTAAATTTTGTTGAATTTTTTAAAATTATGAATTGACATTCTTCCAAATTACCTATTTTCATATACTTGCTCCGTCTCCTAAAGTTTGCCTCATTTACTATTTGTAACAATTAATTCATAGTTTTCTTTCTCTTAGAATTTCGTATAGAAATATAAACTTTTTGTATGAAAAAAGTATATTAAAGACTCTAGTTTACAAATGTAATTTTTAAGAACTTTTTATAATACAATTTAATACCAGGGGTGATTGAGCGGTTTTTTTTGGTTTTAACAAAAACTGATCAATTTTATATACTAATAACCAAATAGACTAAATTATAGGAGAAAACCAAAATAACCAAAAACTGAAATAACCGAAAAAAAAATTTCAATTATTTGGTTTTCAACCAAAATAACCGAATTTAATGCATATGTATTCCAAATCTCAAACATCCATCATATAGTGTAATCTAAACACACATTCTAATAACATAGTAAACATCTATAATTCATTCCAAATCAAAACATCACATTCATACACATAACAAACATCTACACATATGTAATCCTTTCCTAATCTCAAATATAAAATCAATAGGGTAAAAATTCAATTATTGTGGTTAACCAAATTTCAATTAAAGCAAATAAAAAACTGAACCGAAATTATATATTGGTTTTTGATTATAACTGAAAACTAAAATTATACCTAAATATGGTAATTAAAAATTAATTTTTTTTCAATTATTCACTTATTTTGGATATAACTAAAATTTTACTCACTCCTAACCATTGCATTTAAGTCACACTTTAATTAAAAACACATAAAAAAGTCACCCTTATTTCAAAGGAGTAAATTAATAGATCTAATTTGTGATAAAAAAAAAAATCTAATTTTACCATTACGAAAGGAATCGTACGATTTTTCGATTAGTCGCGATTTGGAAGCCAGATAGCGTCTGCCAACATACGTAAAGCGAGGAAAAAACGACGAAAATGTACGATATTTGGTTTGTATAGATCCTGACTCTTTGCGTCTCTTGGTAGGTCACAATTACAAAGCTCTGTACTTCGATTAGACCTCTCTATCACCTCTGTCTCTGTGTCTTTTAACTTCTAAATTTCAGTAGCCTTGTTGCCCTTTCCAATTCCTTAAAAAGTTTGTTGTTTTCCTGGCTTTTTTTAACACCTGGTCACAAAAGAAAACTCTTCAGATTCCCTCTGCAAGGCAAAACCCAGGTGAGGAAACGTCAAGAAGGAGACTGGAACAAAAGGGTATTCTGAAGTTTTGATTTTGGTTACCTCCCTCGTATGTCAAACTCAGAAAGATCGCTCAGGGCACCGGAAGGGGAAGATTCTGGTCTAGAATCAGAGTCAGTAGAGCAGACTGTGAATGAAGATGAGGAGAAGAAGGGTGTGGGGAGGAGGGTGATGATAAGGGTTGTCTCCAGGCAGAAATTTGAGCCAAGGGATTTGCTACAGTCACAGTCTGTCAGCTGGGGTTTTAGACTTGGTGGAAACTATGGTTGTCTCTGTTGCCAAGCTGATGAATGTGGGCGGGACTTAAGCGACGCTAAGCAATACCACCGCCGGCACAAGGTCTGCGAGCGACACGCCAAGGCCGCAGTCGTTTTAGTCAAGTCCCGGCGGCAAAGGTTTTGCCAGCAGTGTAGCAAGTAAGTTGCCAGTCAGTTCCTTCATGTGTCAGATTTTTATTTCAGTTGGCATTTGCTGCCAACATTTCTCTCTTAATGATTTAATGCCCTGCCTGGTTACAAGTTCATGTCACTTGGCTCTGGTTTGCTCTGATATGTGAAATTATGTGCAGGTTTCATGAGCTTTCGGAGTTCGATGGTACCAGGAGAAGCTGCCGTGATCGGTTAGCTTGTCACAACAAGCGCAGAAGAAAAATCCCATTCCCAGCAGACCAACAGGCAGAGCATGTTCCGGTTCAGGATGCAAAGTTATCCAGGTGACACATAAGCCATCCAACATCAGATTTTAGGGAATGGATTTGTAATGTAAGAGAACTGGAATTAGGTTTGCCTTGTTATTGGTGATGTGTTTATATCTAATCTAAACCATAGATTTAGAATGTGAGAGACCTGGAATTTTAAGCATGTTCTGCCTCTCGTGGTACAAACCATGTCCATTTTTTAATCGGGTCGGGTCACCACAAGTTATTCATGTGAAGGAAGTGATGAGGTTCTGGGGCAGAAATTTTCACACTTGGTAACTTTTATTAAAGAATGGGCTTCCAATTTCATCTGAAATCAATAGCAAGAAATGAAAAATAACTGATGTGGAAGTGGATGAGAGTGAAAACCATATAGATGAACAAAATTGTTACCCAGAGACACATATCATCAACCGCATTGTTGCTCACTCTAATGCAGCTATGACCGCATTAACAACCTCTTGGGTGGTGCTGTTTCCTCCCAAGTCCTTCGTGCGGTGCTTGCCTTCCACTATTACTCTACCAACTGCAGTTTCTAGCCGGTCTGCGAATGCAGGGAACTGGAGATGTCTCAACATCATGGCAGACGAGAGAAGCAGAGCCACTGGGTTCGCTTTCTTCTGTGCCAACAATTTTTCATTGCCCACATTTCCTGCTGAAGCACCTTGCTCGAAAATAGCATGCTCAGCCCCCACATTGCCTGCAAAACCACTTGCTCATGAGTGGAGGCAATGACACCATGAAGCAGAATGCAGAACCTGAGCAATCATATATGGTTCTTGTAAGGTGGAATATGGAATCTAGATGTACCTCCAGGCATGACCCCGGTGCCTCCAGCAATACCAGCTGCTGTGTTTGCAACCAGGTTTCCATACAGATTTGGTGTCACCTGGAACCAAACCGCAAAAAGAATCAGCTACACAAGGATGGCAGGCAGAATTCCAAACAAAACCAGACAGAAACCGGTTGCACATTTCATGTTCTTCCTGATTGTTCAGAGCCTATAACTTTGGGCAAACAGACTATGTACCATCTCATTAGCCATCTTTCTTGGTACCACTACCCCAACAGCAAAAGCAAATGATAGACAACAGGTACACAGGTATACATAGCAGGTAGCGTACCATGACATCGAACTGCTCGGGCTTGGCAACGAGTTGCATGCAGCAGTTGTCGACGATGATCTCGTTGTACTGGATGGCTGGATATTCGGCTGCAACCTCGCGGCAGGATTCCAAGAAGAGGCCATCAGCTAGCTTCATAATGTTGGCTTTGTGTACTGCAGTTACCTTCTTTCGGTTGTTCAGGTATGCATACTCGAATGCATACTTGGCAATACGCTCCGAGCAGAACTTTGTGATCACCTACCATTTCACACAACGCTAAACAGACCAATACCATATCTACAAAGAATTTTACAAACATATATATATATATATGTTAAATGATTATGGACGTTTAAAACATCTGCCGAAAGATATTATTTGTGCAACAGTGAATTTGACCAATACATTTTTAAACATTTAACATCAGTTTAGATTTTTAGATTTAAGTGGGTATTTAGGCATAACTGTTTCAATCTTTCTTTACACTATTGCATTATAGAAAAAACTAATTTGGAAAATTTTACTTCGAATAGTAATTATATAAACATTCTTATAATAGAAAGGAGGTCACACCTAGCAATTCATGCCAAGAATGAAACACAAAAAGCCAAATTAGTTGTGGAAAATTTTCCCACTGCCTTTTTCAAATTTTCTTTCATAATAGGGATGTATAAAAGCTCATTTTCTATACTTTCGAAAACTTATGTCTTCAAATGTAAAACATCTAAAATAAAATTTTCTATTTCATAACATGATTTTTTTAAGTTTAGAAAAAAAATTTATAATAAATGAAAAATTGTCTACATACGTACGTCACTTTAACTTTCCATTATTGTATGTTGGGCCAGCATTGAAATATTTGAATCATAAAATTTGAAAACTTGGTAAAAACAGCAAACAACATTTTGGACACGTGAAAGGCGTGAATAAGCGGATCCCAGATTCCTGCTAACATGGAAAATTCTACCGATAGACCGTCCCCGGGCCAGTGGTCTTCCGCTATACACAATCTGGGGGGCGGTCCACAAGTGAGGCCCATCTGGTTGTGTGCTTTTCTGTAAATTAAGTTATAGTAGTCTTCTTTGTTTTTCTTTCCTATTTTTTATCTTTTTTCACATGAACCAGCAATATTTTCCCATTCAATTGCTAATGGCCTGATGGCTAATTAGCATGGTACCACTATTTCTTGTAGCCTGCTAGGGTTTAAATTTTAAAGCCAATGAAGCCAAATTGTATTTTAAATTTATTTTCTTAGAAAAAAATGAAGGTAATAATAGGATTTCTAATGATGACGGTAATTAGAAGTTTTAATTTATGAGGCTTTAGAGTTTTTGGAAAAAAATATTTACTCTATTAAATTTCTTTAAAAAAAAAGTTAAATCACCATAGGAAATGAACTTATTGATCATCGGAACTTATACACTAATGAAAAGTTCACATCTTGTCTAATCCTTTCCTAGCTATAACCTTGCTAATCCTCTACGTATCATTTAAGTCTCATAGATTGTCCCGAAAGTACAATTTTAACAGGCGTGCCATATTGGACCATGGTTTATGTACAACATTTACATGTGATCCTAAGCTTCAATAATTTAAATATACTTTTCTCGAGGTCAAAATTCTCGTCTTTTTTTTTTTCACTCTTATATGAGGTCGAATCATTATTATCATCAAATACTATACCTTAATTCAAACAACAATGATGGGCTGATGACATGAAGTTCACAATATCAATAAACTGTTTGAAATTATTTACCATTATAAGTTCAAACAAAAACAAGAGTAAAGTAGTAGAACTTTATGTCGGATGTCATTCATAAACAAATTCTTATATGAGAGAATATTTAGATGAAATTCTGGTATATGAATAATTGAATGAACCATATTTCACAAGAGTGAACTAAAGTGTCACTCTTCATCCCGAATCCTCCAATACAAGAATCAACGGTTGTGATGTGAGATTAGAAGATTTGAGCATCAACTATTTTAATATAACATTTAATTAATATTTTGGATGATTCGAAATCTTTACAATATTTGTATATTCATTAAATTATTTTATCACATTGTCATTCAAATTATCGTTTCAATATTCACCTTTTCCATCTTTTTTATTTAAGTGCAAAAAAGTGAAGACAAAAATTTGAGGGAACATAATGTTTTCCTCTTTAACCCAAAGTTTTTAAAGAACTCAAGATGAAATACAAGATTTAATAGCAATATAATAATGTGGAGCATTTTCTCTATGTTAGAAGTCTCATTTTCTTTTTTAAGGTGCACCTTATATATGTATGATAGTATGTGTGTGTGTGTGATATTTGACTATTTTACGACTCCCCATCCCATATTCTTTACAATATTTACTATTTTAGATCATCTAAAATTTTTATAACATTTTTATATCTAGTAAAATATTTTACATTATTACTATTAAGCAATCATTTCAATATTTAATTTTTTCCATCTTCTTGATTTATGTACAAAAACTAAAGGATAAAAGTTAAAATAATATATAATTTTTTTTTTCTTTTTTCAATCTATGTTTAAGTTGTGTTTTAGGTCATACTTGATATTAGCATTAACGATAACTGATAAAGTTTTTGAAAAGTCATTTAATGGTAGCTTTCAGCTTTTAATTTCAGCAGCTTGGTATCCACTGTCAATAAATTATTCAAACTTAATGCTAATAAGAAAAGATGTTGCCAATTAATGGGCCAAAAGTTATTCTCTATGTTAGAATTTCCCTCTTCCTTTTCCAGATACACCCAACATATGTATGGTAGTTGATTATATATATTCGTCTGCAGCAATTCTATTTTATCACATTAACAATAGGTTCTTGAGAGTGAACCACTTACTCATAAAAATGAACATTTGTCTGAGTGATTCACTCTTAGAAGTCAAATTGTTCACTTTCAGTATCCCTTAAACAATTTATAGAACACCTTAACTAATCATATTTATCATGCCCAAAGTGTTCAAACATGCTTGCTTCACGAACCTTGAAATTTTAATTTCCTAATTCCCACTGGCAGCACAAACTATCCCTAGGGCAAATAAACAAAACAACAATGGCATGCGCATTGGATGTCAGTTCAATTTTGCTTGAAAACAATCACATCAAGTTCAAACTCTAGCTTGTGTAAGAAACTTTTTTCTTTACAATTTAACGGATGGTCTTAGTGGGATGTAGGAAAGTTAATATTATTATTGAGTGGGTTATCAGTTTTTTTGTTATTTCTTGTAAAACTTCATAGGTGAACCGAAACGAAACGAAACAAAACAAAACAACAAGCAAGCGTAAGGATGTGATGAAATGGGAAACTCAGAAAACAGAAGAAAAACAAGCAAACCAAGATTTGGATTTACCTTAAGAGACTCGACGACCCCTGGAACAACTTCATGCTCGAGCCCGGCGTACTCCCCCTCCGTATTCTCCCTAATCACAACAATGTCCACATTGTCGTGCTTCGTCGTCAATCCGGGCACGTTCACGCAGTTCACCAGCGAGGCGTACAAATCCAGCTCCTTCCTCAGCTGCATGTTTAGCGAGTTCACCCCGCCCCCCACCGGCGTCGCCAGCCCTCCCTTCAGACACACCTTGTTCTTCCTGATCGAATCGATCACCTCCTGCGGCACCCGGTTCATGTTCCCGCTAACTTCGTACCGCTCGAAGTACACCGGCGCGCGCATCGCCTCCATCACCTGCTCCACGGCGCCGGTCACCAGCGGACCGATCCCGTCTCCGGGTATCAGGGTTACGGCTCTTGGAGCTCCGTCGCCGGGGCGGGGCATGTAGGTGACGGTTCGGGTTGTGATGAGGCTGCCGCCGGGGAAGAGTTGTTTGAGGATGGGCAAGGACCGTCGGGCCATGGAGCGATCGGGATCTGGGATCGAGTGGGTTTTGGGTGATTTGGATTGTTGGACCGAAAGAAGTCCATGAAGGCGTAGTTCCTAGTAGAGGGAGCGAGAAATCAGGGACGAAGAGGTGGAGAGTTCGTGCACGTGGTGAAAATCCAAATCAATCGAACCGCCGTTTAGTTTCTTTCACATCTTTTATTTTTATTTTTCTCTTTTCTGGGTTTTCCTTTTTCCCCTTTCACCTCATTAACCCGTCTGGTTAATTACAATTTCGACAAAATCTTTGGTTTGATTTGGTTGCATAAACTTCTTTATAAAAATAATTATTTGTTTATAAATTATCATGTTTTCTGCAGTAAAAAGAAAAAAAAATCATGATAGATATTTACTTCTATAAATAAATCTTTGAATCAGTGCATAAAAATCGAAAAAGATAAGACATATATTAAGGGAAAGGGTCACTGGCTTTTAGACTAATTATGTTTCATTATTTATGTATAATTTTATGTATAGTAATTGTTTGGTCAAGTTATCTTTTTATTGTAAATTTGTAATACTCCGCACTTTAAGTAACTTGATAAGTTATTTTAACATAATTTTTGCAGAAGGTAAGTATTTCTTTTGATAATTTTTATCTTTTTTTAGGCTTGTGTTGAAAAATTGATTATTATATTTCTTATGGTATTAGCTTTCAAAGAACATTAATTCTTCCTTTTTGGTAGTCAGAAGGAAAATAACAAGAAAAACAAATTACACTGAACCAGATAACATAAGAGTTGTCGAGGCCAAATGGTGTGCTCAATCTACTGTTGCTTGGTGAACTACCATTATCGAGACTCATCCAATTTGGTTAATTATCTAATGAAGCTCCCTAACATCCTCTTTAACATCAAAATGGGTGGCATTATAATTTGCAATTTGAAAAAATCCAATGAGACAGTCTATTAAAATAGTGACGTTGTTCATGCCATAAGAACAAGCTTCCTTCAATGCAGTGAGAATAGCTCTAATCTCCATACACACTACTGAAGGGCTTTCCCTAAGGAAACAAGAGAAATCACAAGTTGAGGCAGACGAAGGATCTTGAAATGACCAAGCGACCATTCCCATCCTCATCCTAGGATTCCGAGCTCCATCAACTTGGAAGATTATTAGGTGGGAGGTGGGAAGATTGTTGTTGACCCGACATTTAACTCGAGGAGGAAGCCTAGGAAGAAACGATCTGGTGATATGATCCTTGTGTTGAGCTGCCAAACTTGTTTCATGGATAAATAGATTCTTATTTTTAATAATTTGCTTCTAATCCACAACAACATTTTGAAAGACCTTAGAGTTTCAAGTGAGCTAAATGCTCCAAAGAGCAATTATAATGTAGTCCCTAGCCTTCGATTGCTGTCTGAAAGGTTTTGAATTATCCATTGAATGAAGTCCTCGTTGGATATAGGTTGAGAGAGACTTAGGGTTCATTCTCACACGCATCTAGATGTTGGGCAACATATAAATAAATGTGTTATGCCTTCTTCCAAGGCATCACAACAAGAACAACTGGCTAGAATTGGAGTGCCCCCCTTTTAGAGCTCAGATCTAGTTGGCAAAGTATTTTATATGCACTTCCAAACAAAAGTCTTGTATTTTGCTAGAATACTTGAGGCCCATAACCTTTTCAAAAACTTATGAGTGTTGGGAAGATTTGAGGAACGCGGATTCTATGAGATACTTTGGAGTTGAGCCAAAACATAACCCTTCTTTGTCGTAAACACCACATCTTTAGCACTTTCCCACACTGGTCAATCACTAAAACACTCTGCTTTTCTTTTGGTTCTTTTAAAATTGCCACTACCACTTCTTTAAAAAACATGGACTATAAAAATGGAATATTCCATGAGGTTGAGTTCATAGAGAATATAACTTCAACTTTAGTAATAAGTCTAGAATGGGAACCAGGATTAGAAGGATTACACTTGTTGCTGACAAGTTTGTTTGAGGGAAGCTAGGAATCTAATAATTGTGCCAAACATCCACTGATCGACCATCACCAATCTTCCAACACAACTTCGAATTAAGGAAATCACTCTCAATAAGCAAATTTTTCCACACCATAGTAGGATTAGAAGCCTTACCTACCTTCCAAAGAGATTCTCCTCTACCATACTTGGCTTGTAGAACATGATATACCAACGAGCTAGGATCTTTATGCATGATTCTCCAAAATGATTTTGCAAGAAGGGCTTGATTAAACATTCTCATGTCTTGGATACCTAATCCTCTATAACCCTTTGGAAGTGAAAGGAGGAATCTATTTTAGAAATGTATATTGTGATTTTGTTTTGAGCCTCGCCACAAAAATTTAATTATAGATTTGGATATGTTATCACTTATTGTAAGAGGGATGTGAAATAAGGACATGATGTAAATAAGAAGGGATGACAATGTAGCCCAGATCAATGTGAGCCTTCCAATGGGGTTCAAATGCTTTTATTTCGAAGAAGATAATTTAGAGTCAAACTTTGAGACTAAGAATTGGAATGAGGCATTCTTGGACATACCATAGTCAAAAGGAATTCCCAAATATTTAGTCACAGCATCATTTACTAGGAAAGGAAGGGATTGGCAGAACAAAGTGATGAAATGATGAGGAATATTTTGACTGAATACCCATTTTGAATTTTGATAATTAATTTCTGCTCCTGTTATTTCTTGATACATAAGAAGAGAATTCTTGAGTTTATCAACTATTCTAAGATCTGGTCTTAAAAAGATCAAATAGTCATCTGCAAAAAAAAGAAATTGATTAATACTAGGCTTAGAGATGCTCGCTTTGATACCTGGGATGTGTCCTATTGATTGTTAATGAATCAGATAACTTGAGAGAGCCTCCCCATAAAGAATAAAAAGGTAGGGAGACAAGGGATTCCTTTGCCTAATTCATTTTTCTAGATTGAACCATTTCATCAGGCTGCTATTGATAAGGACAAAGTAGGATACTGTGGTAACACTACATAATCATGTTGACCCACTAATCAGGGAAATTCATGAGTCGAAGCACAGTCTCACTGAAACTTCTGTGGAGTTTGTCATATGCTTTTCTCATGTCCAGTTTTAGAGCTACCTTAAACCCCCGAGGGCTGCTGCTCTTGCTAGTACTTTTGATGGCCCGAAAGAGCTCCTGAACTATGATAATATTATCTTGGATATCACGCCCAGGAATAAAGGCATTTTGGTTCTCCAAGATTAGACTATTTAGTAGGGTATTGATAAGGATGACTAGAACCTTTGAAATAATTTTATATAGTGTGAAAGTCATGAATTGTCTCCAGCTATTGAACATTAGGAATAAGAGTGATGAACATTTTATTAAACTCTTTTACAAGGAATCTTCCCTGCATAAAACATCTGACAACATTAATGATTGAAGGCCCTATAAATGACCCATATTTTTCGAAGACAATAGGTTGAATTCCATCTGGTCTTAAGGCTTTAAAGTTGCCCATTTGAAAAAGGGCCTGTCGAACCTCCGCTTCTAAAAAAGGTTTTAAAAAAAGTTGCTATTGATCAAAACTGACTCACCTCTGGATATATCTACATATTTCCATTTTAATCTCTAGATTTGGATTGTCCTAAATATCATAACAGTTGTCAAAATGGTGATGAATATGATCCCTAACCATGTCATAGTCTAAAATCCACTCATTTGAATGTATCTTTTTTAGTGTATGGATTCGATTTCTATACCAACAAATATTTGTGATTGAGTGAAAGAATTTAGTGTTGGAGTCTCTTAATGCTAGCCATTTGACTCGAGATTTTTAAGCTCATATTCTTTTCTCATCCTCGTTAAGATGGTGCAAGAGCTTTCTATTAGATTCAATATCACTCGCTGTCAATGAAACGTCAGGGATGGATTGGAGGACAGTGAGTCGTTGTTGGGCATCCAATATTTGATGGAACATATTGCCAACCACCTGTCAGTTCTAGTTTTGAAAAGCTTGCATGGCTGCATTTCATTTCATTATGAGTTCGAACATAAAAGATCTTAAATGGTGAGTATCCCACACTTGCTTTAAGACTTCTTCGCTCTTAGGATAACAAAGCCAAAATGCCTCAAATTGATGGGGTCTGTGGTAGAACTTCCTAGACGGCTTAGTATCTAATAAAAAGAGAGCATGGTTTGAAAGCTGTATGGCCAATTTAACCAGAAGCACACTAGAATGTTGTAGACACCATTCAAAATTTGCATACGCCTGATAAAGAATTTCTAATATTGCATTATCCCCAGTTTGAGCATTAGTCCAAGTATATCTTGGACTGTGACACTATAGCAGAATCAAGGTTATATCTTAAATAAACTCACAAAGATTTTTTGCACTTGGAACTAAGGGGGCATTTTTATTAGTCTTTTTAGAAGCACCAAGAACTTTATTGAAGTCTGTAATTAACAACAGAGGCAAGGAGTAGTGCATAAACACTTCTTTTATTTCATTCCGAGTAACATGTCTATGATGAATAACAGGGTTTCCATAAATGAGTCCCAACAACCAAATTTTGTTACATTCATCAGTACGCCATAGCAAAACAAAATGCATCCAAGCTTCCAAGACCATACATACAAGATTTGTTTTCCAACCCACCCACAAACCTCTGCCTCTCCCTATAACATCAACAAAAGCCACCTAAATAAGACCATAAGACACCAATTTCCTAGTTAGCTCTAGTCTAGACGTTTTTGTTTCCATCAAAAAGAAAATATTTAGATTGCACTTACGCAACAATCCTTTAAGAAATTGAACTGCCGAAGGTTGGCCAAGCCCTTAGCAGCTGTAAGTTAAGATTTTCATGGCTGAGGTAGGGGTTGTTTCAAGTCAATGTCCCAAAAATCCATAAGTAAAGTAGTAACAGATATAGGGTATAGAGACATATAGAGCAACTATGTAAAAATTGGCTTGTTCACTAATAGCATCAAAACTATCAATATTTTGTACTGCACGTTATCCTCATTTACTAGATTAGTCTCTCTATTGCATTTCTTCCTTGATCTCTAATTTAGACAAGTAGTATAGACCCCCACCAATAAACTAGGTCCCTTGATTACCATCTCATCAATTGAAATACTCGAATCTACAACCATTTTTTGTCCATTATCCTGGATATGGCCTTCTGGTGATACAGAGATAGTATTCTCGTATATAAACTCTAGTGATTGATCCATATTATGTCGCCATATTGTGAGCTTTCCACTTTGAGAATGATTCAGCTTTTTGTGCTTTAATGCTGCCCCATCTAATTCAGGGGAATGTAAGGAATCTAAATTAACAATTTGAAACCATTTTCGCTTTAGGGAGCATTGAATTATTCCATCACCTATCACTTGTGTCTTATTTTGATATGTTAGTTCCTTTTTATCTAAAGTATCCTCCCTCACTAACCTCTTTGTTCGTCATTGTGCCATGCTTCCTGACTTATTAGCCGTTTGACAAGAAGAAGCAAATAGATCACCGTTAACAACTTTTAGTAATTTAGTGTCAGCTAAACCTAATAGCTCGTTGGTGTGACCCTCAACATGTTCACGTTGAAATAAATTAGTTTTTTGGAGCTATAAATTGGCAACTCAAAGGTGGTTTCACAGGACTCCTCAACTTGTGTAATATCTTCAGACCATTTTTTTGTACTTGACATAGCGCAATAGTAGACAACATGGGACCCTTCTTCAGTGAGAGACAACCTATCTTGAACCTAAACATGCTTATGGTTAGCCACATGGATTATTTGCTCTTCTTATGACATATTTTTTGACCTATGATGGTCGCTAGTGGTTGCTAGCTCCATTTTTATCTTTTCAGGAATACCACAACCTTGAGTAGTAGGATAATCACATTGTGGGTGAGAATGACTGGAACGTTTGCATCACATATACATCTTGAAGATATACTCATAGTTTGTTTGAATCAAATGAAATTTCCTTTGTGAATCTTGGATGCAGCAACCTGTTAGCAATGGCTGTGTAATATCTATCATGACTTTCGCCCTAAGATATTGATATAAAAAAGGAGAATTAGAGGCAATATCAATAACTTCCACCATGCCTAGCTCCCCTATGAGTAACTGTGTAATAGCATATGATTGAAATCTTATAGGCAATTGATGAAACTATACCCAGATAGAGTTGTACTGAAATTTGTATCCATCAAATGAAATCATAGGATTATACCATTGAGTTATAACAAATGTAGCATCTATGTTCCAAATGTTATGAATGCTAAGATTAAACAAGTCTAACCAGTTCAAAAACCTTAGCAAGAATTTGGTCAATCCAATTATATCTATTACCTGGACAGTATCTCAAAATTGACATATTTGATTGATATGTCTCTGTATAAAATCAAGAGAAAATCTACACCAATCATATACCTTGACCAATAGACAATTTTGAAGATGAGCTCTATTAATCTCATGTAGCTCTGAACATAGAGAAACAACCAAGTTGCTCATCAATACTTGAACACCTTTTAGCACATAAAACCCAAATCAATACTATATACAAGTTAACCTCAAATATTGTAAACTATTAAACCAAGACAGTCAAAAACACTTTCTAGCAAAGGTCACCTAGTTAAAGTACAGAGAAACAAAACTAGTGTGAATAATTACAATGTTAAAGCCCACCACAGTTGTAAAACTACAAAATAAGAAACAATTACTGGACAACATTTCCTAATAGTATGAATAACACTCTTCAAGCATCCATTCATGTATCCCTAAAATTAAACACTAGAACAAATGAACCCATAATAGAGCAGTCACCATTGTGCAATTAGGCATTTGATTCACCTTCATGCACTAGCTGATGCGAGCAAAATAGAGCAATGAGGAAGAGAGAATTTGAAGAAAAGATCAACAAGTGCAACATAAAGTCATTTGAAATATCCACACTAAACGTATGACCCATTAGGTTTGGAGTCAAATTGGGGAAAAGCCCAAAAGACCAAAGAAAGAGATGGAATACAACTTAGAGGATGACCAGCGAATGAAATTATGGTCAAATTAGAGAAAAAAAAGATGGATTTTGAAATGAAAGTAGGAGAGGACGAATGAGCTCTCATAGTTTAGATAGGTGGCCTCACAAGTGAGTTTTTGATGTTATTAAAGAACATTCCTAAAATGAATAAGTGAAAATAGAAATAATGCATATTAATGCATTAATGAAAATGTAAAAGGAATCAACCCAAACACTTTAATCACTTAAAATTAGTCTATATAAAACCCAACCATTTTGTGTAATACTCAAAAGAATTTACAAATAAAGGTGTTATTGTGTATTTATAAAGATTGTGACTTGCAAATTTTTTGAGAGCTGAAGGGCTTACAAGGTACAATTGGCAATTTTTCCTTGTCTAGGGTTATAAGGGCTAGATAAGATTGAAACCCATAGGATTGCCTGGGTAGTGTTTTTTCCATGTCAAGTGAGCTAAATTAGCAGAGATAAAACTTAAGCCTTAAGTTGATGAACTTAACTTCATCTGAATTGCATTTATCATCTATGATTTCAATCCATATATTCTTCCTTGCCAGTGATTGGCTATTGGTTGATTGATACTATATTAAGCCAGACAGGTTCAATGTGCTTGACACCTGAGGGCAATAAACATGGGTAAGCATTTTCTATGAAATTACACTTTAGTAGAATGGATCAAGTCAAATACCAACTATAAAGAAGAAGATCTCATCTACTATGAAAGGGATTATATTCCATAACTAGAATTTGCCCACACTCTACTGCAAGCATTTTAGAAGCAAGTGTTTGGCCATATTATACATTATCAAATAGTTTTACGATACACAAACATACATAATATATAAGTATGATAACAAAGGTGAGATAGTTTAAACATGTGTAAGCATTTGCAACATGTTATTCATTATAGTCCAGTTTTTACTGCTGTGCTCTTACCTTGGTTATAAAGTACATAAGTATATTAACGGAAAAGGGTACGTAAAACTTGATGAGAAAGAAAACAAAAGTTGAGGAAGAGTAAGTAAAACTGGAATAGCTAGAAATAAAAAACTTACAGCTTATGGAGAGAAATTTTTGTAGTTGTGTTGTTTGTTTGTTAATCTACAAATAGGGTTGGGTGCTTCAGTTAACTTTCTACAATAATCAAGTTGATAGCAAATAAGTTTCTAGAGTTGTGATTTCTAATGTATTAGGAAATTAGGTTAGCGTGTGTCTTCAAATGATAACGTGTTTGCCTTTGGAAGGATAACGTGTTTCTACACATAGGAATTAGAGGGAGTTTTTGGTTGAATAATGGAAATCTTCTGAGATAGTGAAAGTGGATGGGAATTTTAAGGGTAGCAGTGCTCCTGATTGGGAGGGTGGGAGAGGAGGAGTGAAAATTCTAATGACTCTAAAGCTTCTAATTTATCCTTCAAACGATAATGAACTGATGAAGAGTTAGAAGACATGTTGATGTCCAATTATGTTTCTAATCTTAGGAGACAATGTATATTTATTCATGTAAGGGTCATTTACTAATTACATAGTAGGTATACCAATTTGTCTCTCAGTAATTTTGCTGAAACAAATGAAGGTTGTTATACCAATTGTATCTTCTACTACCAGATTGATTTTCTACCTACAATGGTAACTATTTACAAGGATTCTTTAATTATTTGTATGCATTGAAAAATGAAATCAATGTTTTAAAAAAGAAGAATGGAAAAATTACAGAAACCCCCTGCAGTTTAGTCTAACCCACATTTTGCCTCATATATTTTCAAAACCTACACTTTACTTCTTTCTTCCTTTAAAATGTCTGACAATAACTCCAAAAATTCTAATTTAAACTATATGGTAAATGTGTTTTAATAATTTTAAAATTTTTGATTTTTTTTCACAATTAATTGACCTTTAACAAACACTAATATACTTTACAAAGAGGAAAATCCATTTACAAAAGGAAAAAATTGATAATTTATGATGTCTATAAACTATAAAATGAATACTAGAGAGATTAAAATTAGTGAAAGATGATTATCATATAGTTTAAGTTAGGGTTTTAAAAGTTGTTATCAGATAGTGTAAATGAACAAGGGCAACATGTAGGTTCTAAAAAACAAGGGGGTAATGTGTCGGTTATGAAAAACCTCAGGAGGAGTAATTGTAAGTTTCCCAATAAGAATTAATTAACAAGGTTCTGGGCATTGATCATTTTTTGTACATTTAGTGTACCAAAATGTGTCTTCCATAGATTATATGGTACTATGACAATAAAGCATGAATGGTACCTTTACCTTTATAGCAATCAATATCTTTAATAGTGGTCATGTAAGTAAACTTATAATCCTATCAAGTGTGAGGAGATGTTTAGTTTTTTTATTTAAGAACAAATACTAGAAATAATTATGTTCAGGTGCTACACTTTGTGAAAGTGTAGATCAAGCAAGTCATTGATTATGAGTTTATTTGTTTCCATTTCTTAGAGAGGGAGGAGGGTTTGCGCCAGAGGAGAAGATAGCAGCATGATTGGAGTGTGCTTATCTGTAAACCTGTGAAAAATTTTAATTTGTTAGTGATTTTGAAATTTTTTTAGAGAAATAGCATGATAGTTATGCATATGATAAAGTAATCATCTTTTTTATTTCTCAAACTTGAGGAATAGGTAAGTCAATGTAGTATTTTATGCAAAAGTGCTGCTCAAACATGGGTTTCTTATAGTGGATTGAGTTTGATGTATTGTTTGTTTGTGATATATGGATGGAAAGAAGAAAAATTATTAATGATTATGAAAATTACCCAAGAATTGTTGTATAATCATGCCTATAAGAATGGTTGTGATAGGCTTTATTCAAGTCAGTGTTATCAACCTCGCTTCATCGATGTTTAGGCCAGTTTTATCCCATGGGGTTATAGTTATTTGTGTTAGTGTTGTGCCCAAAAGGCCAATCATGAGATGATTGTATTTTTTGCACATTGAGTCATGATATTTTGTTAAGGCATTAATCCAGCAATTATGTTTGTTGTTTTGTTTCTGCGTAACTTAACAAACATAATTGTAACCCTAGAATAATGATATTCTCAAACGTCCCTAGTCTAGTATTATTGTGGAGTGGGTTGCAATAATACATAACGACTAGCATGTGTGGAGACTAATATGAGATATGTAGTCTGCATATGGGTACAAGTTGGAGAACTTGTGTACTGGACCTACCCACCATGAGAACACTATATGGATCGTTATATGAGTGTCATACGTGATTCTCATAGTGATCATGGTATATGTAGTCCTTCGACCTAAGATCATCGAGGTTCCTTACATGTGAGTCACATACTTTCGAACATTAGGTATGAAAATTTTTGAACACCCGGTTTACCCCGTTTCACTTGGATCCTAGAGGGTTTCGGTTAAATTTCACTGTGCTGTTTGGCTCCCGAAACCCAAAAATTTGCTTGTCACTTTGAGGTGCCACATGAGAACATGAACATGATGTAATCTTTTTTTTTTTCTTTAAAACATGTGATGAATTGGTATTCAAAGAGGATAACTTGTATCTAGTAGCTTTACTATTCTTCTATGAGTCATACAATTCTTAACATGTTTCATAAATGGAAATTATTTTGTGAATTCTGCCAATATTGTTATTGAGACAAAATGATTCATTTATGAGTTAATGCAGTCTAGTGTTAGTGTTACAAAACTCAACCGTATATGAAATAATGTTGGTTGTTTATCATACTTTTTTTTTTTTTAAAAAGTTAATAGCTTAGTTATATTAGTTAATATATGTCACTATACATTATTTGAGTTGCCGAATCAAAATCAATGAAAGTGAAGCCATGAAGTAGAATGGCTGTATCATCAATGATTGGTTCAATGGTTGTCCATCTGTTTAGAACGATGGCATATTCATGAATGGTGGTTATGTATTTTCTTCTATTTGGAATCAAGTAAATCTGGCAATGATGAAGACAAAGCCTTCAATTAGAATGACTTTAAAGAATTCAATATCTCTCCAATTTATTACGGCTTCTATAATAGTACCTATACAGAAAATCAATATATCTGTTTAGTCATAGTAGTGTTATAGTACTAGGAATGTATGTTATGTACACCAGCTTAGGCCAAATTGTTAGTGAAGCAATTGTTAGCAGTTAAGCTCACTAAATAGAATTGTTTTCTAAATGTAATTTTAGATATCTCTAGAGAACAAAATTTGCCTAAGTTAAGGTGTTATTGGAGGATAGGGCACTTAGATTGCCTTAAGGTCCATTAAGAATTTGAGCTAACTAAGGACTAGTTACAATATTAGGAGTTGAATTGTAACTAGTTAAGAAATATTGAGGCAAAACTATAGTGCTCTAATTGTATGCGGGAAGAAACCATTGCCATAAGGTAGCATGCAAAATGATTGAGGGACTTAATCAGGAGTTAAACCTTACTCACATCCTTTGAATTTTCCTTAGGCTTACATGGATGCAAGCCATGCATTTAATATAGAAGCTATCCCCTATTTTCTCTTGACACCATTTTTAAGTTAATTAAGCTCACGAAGCTCAAAAGAAGTAGAAATCCAAGAGGATTTGGTTCAGTTATGATGTATTGTTGGGAAACTTGGTCCTTAAGTCACTGCCTTGCAATGCAAGATGCCAATTTGAGATCTTTTTGCTATGTAGGTGCACGGCAGAAGTTTGAGTTGGTTGGTAAGGGATTTTACCTTACTTGATTTAAGAACTAAGCTTTTCCTAATGGTTTATTGTTTCAATTGTCGGATGGCTTAGGAATGAAATAAGATAGGACTAAGGAAGGGTTAACTAAATGATTTAGGCTTAATTAAAAGTGGTAATTAATTGATTGTCCTATGTTGGAGCTTTTAGCTTGTATGCTAGAATATTGACAGAAAAACAAGTAACTAAGTACCCTGGTTAGGCCAAACCAAGATGGTTTTAGAGCTCATTGTGGTTAAAGTTTATTGTTACTTGTATTAGGAGTCTTTAACTCTATTGAATTTTTTGTATTTATGCCCAGTGAGTCTTGAGTCTCACTCATTCAGCATTGAGTCATATTTAAGTTTATTTGCTTGTGACTAACCTGTCTTTGAGATGCAGGAACCTATTGAACTCCTTTTCCCCTCATTGAGTTCAATGCATATGAACTCACCCCTTTCATTATTTCAAGGGAAAAGGAAGAAGGGAATTGAGCTAACCTGTGTTGTCTTAGTGGTTTTGAATCGACAAGTATGATTCTCATCTAAAGAAGAAGCATAGTTAATTATAAGTATGAATTGATAATCTTTCTGGCAATGTGCAGCTGATATAGGCAGACATGATGTGCAATGCATTTGTGTGAATGTTAAGGCTATTGGACATGGGAAAGCTTACTGCATAGTTTTATAAATATAGACTCTAGATTGTATACTTCTTAGACTTGTATACAGTGACAAGCTACCAGTATGAGAATTGTATCTAAGATTTTATATTTTAGCATTTTTATGTGGATGATAACTAATGTGTGCAAGTGGTGTGCCTACAATGACCAAGAGTTGATTTTGCAATGCAAATGGAATTCCTTATTGTTCCCATTGATTTTCCTACTTAATCTAGTTGATAAACTTGGTTAAGGTCTGTTAGAATCAATTCCAACACTCTAAGATAATGATTGGCTTACAATTACATAAAATAGAAGGCAAACATGCTAAGCTTCACCTTACAGTTGACTTTTAAGCGTAAAGCTTAATTGACAAGGTTTAGAGGATCATAAGCTACATCTTATTGGTTGTAAGATGAATTGATAAAGTACCATCAAAATTGTAAATGTATAGTCACTAATGTTGCCTAACCATAATATTGATAAGATCAAGAACACTGTTACATTGAATTGGTTTGACCAAATTTTGGCCTTGATCAATTTGGGCACTTATGTTGTATTGTATTGCCCATTTTTGCTAGATAGTACATGTTTAAACTAGCTTAACTATTTGGCTAGTGGAGCTAAATCCTAGGAAGATTTGTGAATAGTGGATTTTTTACCCAAATCCATGACGTTTGTTTACTGCTTATACTTAAAGCTTGGGGAGGTGTATCAAGATGGCCACTTCATTGAGTTATGGCACCACACATTGCTTATTGATTGCTTAGGGTTGGGTAGTGTATGTATGTTCATAACATGTTGGTGTCAAAGTAGGTTCTAGCAATAGTTAGTCTATAATAGTTCATAATGTGTAATTTGTCAATGCATTGCATTGCTAGAATCGAAAGATTGAAATAGTTATACTCAAAACTATGTTAAGCAAGGATAAAATGGTGAACACAAGAAGGAGGAGATATCCGAATAGTAATGCATAGCTAGATGGGGCACAAAGTCATACAGTGTTGGGTTTTAGGAGCCAAACAAACGCAGCGGAATATAAGAAACCCTCCAAGATCCAAGCGAAATGGGGTAAATCAGGTGTTCAAAAATTTTATACCTAATTCAGTTGAAATCTTTCATCTACCTGTTGAGTCGAATCATAAAACTTGAATAGTTGACATGTTCAAGCTTACTATGGTATCCACACAAGCCTCTTGGCATCACCACACCTCCACCACATCCTAGTAAATGCATTCCTCTTACGCCCATAGTGCTAACTTGCGTCCTCCAAGGAATGGAAAGAGAAGGGTGCGGTTGGAACCTTCAAAACCTTTATGATTTTGTCCTTAGGAAGGCTAGGGCAAGAACTATGAAATTCTGACTATATGATGTATTTATAATGAGACTCAACTCCTAAACCTAATGGGTTTTAAAACTTTAATCCAATTAGGCTTAATTTCAGGCTTAATTAATGGCTCAACCTTTGGGCCAATTATTAATCCAAAATTATTATGAAACCAAAACCCAAACAATTTGGCCCATACACTCAAATAACCTAATTGGCTTTATGTGTGCGACCCAATAGGCTCCTATCACATTGGCAATGATCATAAATCATATTGACAATGATCATAAATCACATTTATGATCATAAACAATGAGTGGTGTCTAGCAACACATCATTGCTGCCCAAGTAATAAGATAGTCTGTGATTCGGTTAAACCTCTATGATCATTATCCATATTTACCATTGTCCCTTTGTCCAAAATATCAAGACCAAGCACGAGACATAGAATGTGTCACTCTCGTATAGCCCAATCTATAGTTTCTTGATTATCGAGTAGACTAACTTAAACTGATGACATTGATATCATATATCAACTCATTCGAGCATGACCATGCATTCTCTTAGTCTCACTCTATCAAGGGGCCTAAAGATATCACTCTCATTACATAGGAGGGACATATCCCATCTTGATCATCCAAAACAGTCCGCATGATATGTGGCATACCCAATAACTATCTTTATGTTCATTTAGTTACAAGCAACAAAAGGAAGTATCAAAGTATATGATTCACATGTAGGGAACCTTGATGATCTTAGGTCAAAGGACTACATATACCTTAATCACTATGAGACTTACTTATGACACTCATATAACGATCCATGTAGCGTGCTCATGATGGGTCAGTATAGTACTCAAGTTTTCTAACATGTACCTATATGTAGACTACATATCTCCTATTAGTCTCCACATATGCTAGTCATTATGTATTATTGTAACCCACTCCATAATAATACTATACCAGGGACATTTAAGAATACTATTATTCTAGGGTTATAATTATATTTGATTACGTTACACTGAAACAAATAACAAACACAATTATTGGAATGATGCCTTAATGAAATGTCATGACTCAATGTGCAAAATACAATCATCTCATGATTGGCTTTTGGGCATAACACTAACATATAGTTGGTCGACATTTATGGTTGAGGCTAAAGCAAATGGTGTAAAATCTATAGCCTACCTTTCAGAATGTGGCTGCAAGTCTTGCAGCCATAGGTCAAGCCTAGGTGCCACTAGTTTTAACATAGAATACACAAAATGATGTGAATATGGTTTAAGTGTATCAGAATGTAGGTCTTAAGGCACAAAATTACTAAAATCAAGTGATTGACCAAGATATTGTTTGACCAACTACTAGGGCTAATGTTGATCGTGTTGTGAGATTGAATAAGGCACAGAACAGTGGAATGTAACAAAACAACGATAAAGAGGTTAAGGACAAAAGAAATCGAATAGCAAGAAGGCTAAGATATGAAATGGGGTAGCTTTCTAGGGGAGACACTGAACACAAATCACCATCACCAAGAGACAACACCCAGGTGGTGATATTGGAAGAAGAAGGATTAATGAATTACAGGGAGAGAAGATCATATAAAAGAGAACATAAAAGGAAAGAGCAAAGAGAAAGAAGAAGAGTCGGAGAAGAGGATGACTATAAAGTTTTTGATAAATTTCAGGCATTGTGGCCAAGAATGTTTGATGGCTTAGAAGAACCTGAAAAGGTAAAATCATGGATACATCAATTGCGGAAAATATTTAAAAGGGTCTGAATGACACCAACTTAGAAAGTGACCATGGCTACATATAATTTGGAAGGAATAGTTGAAATATGGTGGAGGTTAGTAGAAGGAGCTTATGAAGCAAGGAATAAAATGATGCTTGTTCATAGGCAGACGCTAATGGAGTAGCCAAATTTTCTATAATTGTTCCAGAACTAGTAGATCAATGAAGTAATCAGAGATAAAAAGTAATTGAAGTTTGATCTATCGGCTCAAGATAATAGGATAGTGCTTGAATATGAAAAAAATTCAATGCACTTCTCAACTATAATCTGCAATATGAAGTACAAGAAGTACTTAAGGCCAAGAAATTTGTGAGAGGCCTAAGACCAAGATTGAGGTAGATTCTAAGGGCTTTTAATGATAGGGACTACTATTAAATCATTTGGATGGTATGGCCTTGCAGCAGGAATACATTTAATAGAAAAGTGGAAAGAGTGGCCCCGGAGAATCAAGTGGAGTTGGAGAAAAGAAAAAGAGTTAGAAAAGAATTAGAGATGAGTCCCCATAAAACAAGGCTAAGAAAGCTAAGAAGAAAAAAAAAGGAATTTATGAGGATTAGATGTGAAACATGTAGGAGGTTTAATGGAGGAAAACCTTGCCACAACGTTACTGGAGCTTGCTTGACTTATGGCTCAAGGGATCATTATGTTAAGGATTGCCATAGTAGAGGCAACCAAGCCAACTAGCCAGATAGACCAGTAAGGGCAAGGCTAGCTAGATTGAACATTGGTGTAAGGGTCGCTAGAAGAGCACAAGCAGGAGAAGAAGATGGAGGGAGATTGTTTCAGATTAAGCTACCAGAAAGAAGGAAAAAAGCTCTTTGACGTATGATTTACATAAATGATAGGCCACTATTAATGCTATTTAACATAAGAGCCTCTATATCGATTGTCTTAATCATTATTGTTGATGCATTGAAATTACATGTTATTCCTTTATCAAATACTTAAATGATTAGAACTACTAGGACTTAATACCTAAAATCTTACTCTTTAGCTAAATAATGCATGCTTAAGATTGGTGATGCTTTGATTAAATTTGATTTGTTAATATTGAATGTTGCAAAGTTTGATATAATCTTAGGCATGGACTCAATGACTAAGAATCATGTTCAGATCGATTGTGAGTCTAGGAAGATTGTTTTCCCTGGACACCAAGACTATGAATTAGCTAATTCTAGGAAGCTATTAGAGAACTTAGATAGAATGGAATTAGAGATTGTGAACATGTTATCTATTGTGACTGAACAAGAGTATTTAGCACTAAATGAGAAGAAGATTAATAAGGAAATGCTAAGAATTCTTATTGTTAGGGAGTTCCCTTAAGTTTTCCTCACTAACCTACCTAGAATACGACCCCTAAGAGAAGTTGAATTTAAGATAAAGTTACAACTAGCGGCAGAACTTGTATCCATACTTCCCCATAGGATGGCAGTTCTTGAGATGAGTGCACTGAAAAAGCAAATAGATGTGTTATTGGAAAAATGGATTTATAATACCAAGTGTATCTCCATGGAGAGCTCTAGTTGTTTTTGTCAAGAAGAAATATGATACTCTTAAGTTGTGTATAGACTATAGAAAGCTAAATGCTTTAACTGTAAAGATCAAGTATCCTCTCCTAAGAATTGAAGATCTATTCGACCAATTGAAAGGGGCTACGGTCTTTTATAAGATACATCTTTGATCAATATACTTTCAATTAAGGGTTAGGGAAGAAGACATTCCAAAAATAGCCTTTAAGATCATGTATGGTCACTTTGGGTACACTGTTATGCCATTTAGACTAACCAATAGACCATCTTTCTTTATGGATTTAATGAATAGAATGTTTAAGCCTTACTTAGATATGTTTTTAGTGGTCTTTATTGATGATATTTTGGCTTACTCAAAGGTATCAAGAACATCAAGATCACTTTAGAGTGGTGCTAAGGACTTTAAAATAGCATTAACTCTATGGAAAATTGTCTACATGCCAATTCTTGATAACCAAGATAGCATTCCTAAGACATATAATTAATGGCCAAGGCTTAGCTGTTGATATGAAAAAAAGGTTAATGCTGTAGCTGAGTGGCACAAGCCATAAAATGTAAAAAAGTCAAAAGCTTCTTAGGCTTGGCTAGGAACTATAGAAAGTTTGTGCATAAGTTCTCTAAACTTTCTTCCCTTTCACTTAATTGGCTAAAAAAAGTCAAAGAATTAAGAAGAGCGATAGATGTGAAGCTAGTTTTTAAGAACTGAAGAGGAAACCCATAGAGGCATTAATCTTAACACTCACCAACCCACATGAACCCTTTTTGTTTTGTATAGATTTTTCTAATATGGGTCTAGGATGTGTTTTGATGCAAAATAGTCAAGTGATTGCCTATGGATCAAAGTAATTAAGGCCTCATGAGAATAATTACCCAGTACATGACCTAGAAATAGTTGTTATCATTCATGCACTTAAGCAATAGAGGTATTATTTGTTGTGGAATGCCTTCCAAATCTATATTGACTAGAAGAGCTTGAAGTATTTCTTCTTTCAAAAAGAGTTGAATATGAGATAAAGAAGGTGGTTTGAGTATGTGAAGGATTTTGATTGCATAATTAAGTATACTTCTAGAAAAGGGAATGTGGTGGCAAATGCCTTAAGTAAGATGTACATTGGAATTATGAGTGTTGGACCTGCAGTAGTGAAATAAGAAGAAACTAGCTTAGCACTCCTAAGCCTTAAGTGGCTAAAATGAGAACTAGCACAAGTGTACTATCTGGTTATACAACCTAGTTGGACTAAGGAGATTAGACAAGCCCAAACTAGTGATCCTAACCTAAAAAAGTGTCTAGAAAGACTAAAGGAAAGTTGTTGAAGGGCTTTAGCTATGAGCAAAGGCTATTGGAATATCAAGGCAAGCTATATGTTCTAAGGATGGATAGTTTGAGAGAGAGAATCCTAGTTGATGTCCATGAACATAGGCTCACTATTCACCTTGGATGGGGTAAGTTTTATTAAGATTTAAAGCTTTACTTTTGGTGGCTTGGCTTCAAAAAGGATATAAAGATGCATGTAATGAAGTTTTAAACTTGTTAAAGGGTTAAGGTTGAACATAAAAAACCCTTAGGAACCCTACAACCTTACCCATTCAAAGAGAACATGGGGATTAGTTACTATGGACTTTCTAATTGGATTACCTTTGACAAGAAGCAAGCATGACACTATCTAGGTTGTGGTCGATTGGCTCACTAGGTCCACCCATTTCCAACTTATGAAACTCACAGACTCATTTGATAAGTTGGCTTACTAGGTCAATAGTAAGGCTTCATGGAATACCAAATAGCATTTTATATAAGGTAGAAATATCAAATTTGCCACTAATGTTTCAGGTAGGGAGCGGATATGCCACTATAGTATTTTTTTGCCCAATCTCCCACTATTTTAAAATGGGTTAAATATGCCACTACCGGTTAGAAAAATAACAAAAAAATTGTAAAAAGTAGCAAGTTTTGAATCTTGTGGTTATTATGTATCTTTCAAAAAATATCAGGACCTTTGAGATTTTTGCTAAAAGAGAGTCTGATATTTGGCATCAGTACTTCAGCCCTGTTGCTGCTCTATCATCACGTTCCTCCTGTCTCTACTGTCTAATCTCCTTACTGGCATTCTTATGAAAGAGAAAGAGTTTAATTACAAAAAGTCTTTAAAGTTTGTTAAAACTTGCATTATCACCCTAAACTTTTAAAACTTATTTTTTTAACATTTTTTTTGCCTTTTTAACATTTTTAGTTAGATTTTTAACGGCCAGTGGCATATCGACTCTTAATTTGAAACTTTAGTGACATATCTGACCATTTTAAAGCATTAGTGGGAGATTGGGACAAAAAAAAATTATAATGGCATATCCGCTCCCAACCCAAAACTTTAGTGGCAAATTTGATATCTTTGTCTTTATATAATAGGCACCTAAGATTTACATCTAGGTTCTAGAGAGTGTTCCAACAAGCTCTAGGAGTCAAGTCCATCTAAGTTTAGCCTACCATCCCTAAATAGATGGACAATATGAAAGGGTGATATAGATTTAGAAGGATATGCTAAGAAGTTATGTGCTAGACTATAGTAGTCAGTGGGATCACCGCTTACTATTGATTGAGTTTGCATACAACAACAACTATCACTTTGTAATTAAGATGGCTCTTTATAAGGCTTTATATGGAAGAAGATATATGACACTCCATTTTTGGGTGGTAAGAAAAGATAGGGATGAATTGGGGCCTAAAATTATTCAGAAAACCATTAAGAGAATAGAAAGTTCCAAGAAAGGATTAGGAAGATCCAAGAAAGGATCGAATTTGGCAATCATAGAAAACAAATATAGAAGAACAAAAGAAGAAAATATTTGGAATTCTATGGTAGAGATAAGGACTGGTTAAGAATTCATCTTGTGAAGGAAATTGTAAAATTTAGCAAAATGAGAAAATTGGCCCCAAGGTACCTAGGTCCCCATAAAATCCTATAAAGAATAGGAAAAAGTGGTATATAGGTTGGCATTGCCACCTAACATGGAGCATATTCACAATGTATTCCAAGTACATATGGTTAAGAATTATCTTAATGATCCCAAACATGAACTGTAGCAAGAGACCATTCCCCTATAGCGTAACTTGAACTATAAGGATAAACCCCTCAATTTTCTAGTCAAAGACATAAGGAAACTAAGAACCAAATTGATAACCATGGTTAAGGTGAAATGGACTAACCATGGTGAAGAAGAGGCCACTTGGGAAGTGGAATCCAAGATGATGAAGCATTGTCCTCTGGACTTTCACAAGTTGATGGAAACTATGGAAGCCAAATCTAATAAAGGGGTGGAATGTTACATACATCAACTTAGCCAAATGGTCAATGAAGCTATTGTTGGCAATTGAGCTCATTAACATGGAATTGGTTCCTAAATGTAATTTTAGGTAGTTTTTAAGAACAAAATTTGTCTAAGTCAAAGTGTTACTAGAGGGGATGACACTTAGATTGCCCTTAGGTCTGTTAAGGGTTTGAGCTACGTATGGGCTATTTACAATATTAGTGTTTGAATTGTAACAACTTAAGAAATATTGAGGCCAACTTGCAGTTCCTTAGTTGTACGCAGGAAAAAACCTATTGCCGTAAGGTAGCTTGCAAAACAATTGAGGGACTAAATTGGGAGTTAAACCCTACTAAATCCCATTGACTCTTCATTAGGCTTACATAGATGCAAGCCATGCAATTTGTATGAGTGCCATATCCTATTTCTTCTTGACACTATTTATGAGTTCATTAAGCTCGCCAAGTTTGAAAAAAGTATAAATTCAATAGGATTTGGCTTTGGTGTAAAGTATTGTTAGGAAATTTGGTCTTTAAGTCATTGCCTTAGAGGTTTGAGTTGGTGCTTGGCAGAGGTTTGAGTTGGTTGGTAAACAGTTTTACCTTACTTGATTCAAGAACTAAGCTTTTGCTAATAATTTATTGTATCAATTATGGGATGACTTATGGTTAAAGTAAGATAGGCTAAGGAAAGGTTAACCGAATGATGTAGCCCTAATTGAAAAGGGGAATTGATTGATTACTCAGTGTTGGAGCTCTCAACTCCTATGATAGCATATTAATGAGGTCCAGGTAACTAAGAACCCTAGTTAGGCCAAACCAAGATGGCTCTAGAGCTCATTGTGGTTAAAGTGTATAGTTACTTGTAATGAAAGTCTCCAACTTTATTGAGTTGGTTTCATCTATGTCTAGTGAGTCTTGAGCTCCATTCATGCACCATAGAGTCTTATTTAAGATTATTTGTTTGTCACTAACTTGTATTTAAGATGTAAGAACCTATTGAACTCTTAATCCCCTTACTGAGTTTAATGAATATGAATTCAGCCTTTATTGTCTTCATTATTTTAGGGGAAATGGAATAATAAAGGAATTAACTAACTTGTGTGGTCTTACTGTTTTTAAGTTGACAGGTATAATTCTCATATAAAGAAAAAGCATAGTTAATTGTGATCATGAATTGAGAATCTTTCTAACAATGTGCAGTGCATATACAGAGACATGATGTGCAATGCATGTTTGTGGATGGCAAGGCTATTAGACATGGGAGAGCTTGTTGCATAGTTCTATAAATATAGAATTTGGATTGTACTCTTGTTAGACTTGTATATGGTGACAAGCTACTTTTATGAAAATTGTATCTAAGATGTTATATTTTAGCATCTTTATATGGATGATAACCAATGTGTCCAAGTGGTGTGCCTACATTGACCAAGAGTTGATTTTGAAATGTCAGCATAATTTATTGCTTTCCCTATTGACTTTCCCCTATAATTTGGTTAATCAACTTGGTTAAAGTTTTCTAGAATTAATTCTAACATTCTACGATAGCTCTAGTAGAATTGTGAACACAAAATCACTAATGTTGCTTAATTAGAATACTGATAAGAATAAGAACATTGTTCCATTGAACTAGTTTGACCAAAGTTTGACCTTGATCAATTTTGGCACTCATGCTGTATTGCATATTTTTCTTATCTCATACATGTTGAAACTACCATAAGTATCTTGCTAGTAGAGTTAAATTCCTAGGAAGATCAGTAAATAGTGGATTTTTTACCCAAATCCATGATGTTGTTGCACTACTTTTACCTATAGTTTGGGAAGGCTTACCTGGAAGGCCACCTCATTGAGTTATTACATAATAGATTGCTCATTGATTACATAGGATTTGGTAGTGGGTGTGTGTGTGTTCATAACAATGTATGTATCTGTATATTCATAAATATTTACTGAATTATCCTTTTTGTTTATTACGATACAATTGGTGCCAAGATTAATGGGTGTGGTTCCTGGAATGATGGCATCCTATAAATGGCATATTCTAACAGTAAGAATGTCATTTGTGTTTCTCGGTGAAATTTTAGCCAGAGGAATGCTTCTCATCCTTAAATTTTTGCTGTATATAATAATAAGACCATATGAGATTATGATTTTACAAATGTAGAGCATAAGGTTTAGAAACATGATTATTTAGGTGAACAGTAAATAATGAATTTACAACATTAGGGAATAAGATAGGATGAAAAAAATATTTAGTGTTTGTGTAAACATAAAAAGTAATCTAATGTGTTGCAAAATTGGGGTTTTTAATATGATAGAATGTGAAGAAATGCTCAATAGTATGTAAGTAAAAGTAGGCATTCATTGATAGATGATAATCAACAATATAGAAAGACAATAAAGAAGAAACATTTAAATTCTTCATAAATATAGAAAACAATCTAATGTGGAAGAGATTAGCTATTCAGCTAGTTAGATTCTCTTTGTTTCTTAGGCTTATGTTGCTACAATGCCTCATTTTCTTAAGCAAGTTTGATAATTTATGTACAATGTCATCATTTGTTTTATGTAATGCTGTGTTTTCATCATGTCGTTGAGTTAGTTTAATTTTTAGTTGGAGCATTTCTTACTTTACTGTTTGTCCACTGCTGGTGTAGTTGGTAAATATGAAAGGCCAAGTTCTCATGAAGGGCTTGCATCTTCTCATATAATTCTATATAGAACTCTTTCTAATCATATGAAATATCTTTAATAGTTAGTTTGAACATAATGATTATAAACTGAATGGCACTCACAATAGCTTTTTTTTTTCTACATCCTCATAACTATCATTTGAGTAACATTGCAATGTGAAGGGCAATATAGGTGCCAATATGTCTAGAATATCAACATGAACTGAAGCTCCATATGGTAGGTAAGGGGCATAAATGGGATTATGTGTTAGTGATGCTAGATAACCATGTTTGTCAAGTAAATTTGCAAAAAGTTCTTTTTTTTTTTTTTATAAAAGCAAATGGCTTCAATTGTTTCTATCTATTAACCACCTTCAATCAAATGAAATACTTGGTTAGCTTTGTCATATAGTATTTTTTATGGAAAATTATAAAAACCCTTCTAAGGTTTGGTGATACCTACAATTTCAAATACCTGCAATTACCCCTTGTCAAGTTAACACCGTAAGTTGACAATTGCCACAAAAATGAGATAATGCCAGAATTTGCCCTCTTAACATTCTTTAGCAAAAACTCTACGCCCCTAACTTATGCATCTAATGATCATGGCCCTTCCTATCCCCTCCCCATTCACTTCACCTCTTGTTCCTCTTCTCCTTTTTCACCTTAAAACTTCCCATCGCCACAATTGCCCATGACCAGGAAACCAAAGGAAAAAAAATCAATAAAATCATCCAAAATAAAAATTATAGAAAAACAACAAACAAATTCATTAACCAGAAAAAAAATCATCCAAAAATGAATTCATTAACCAGAAAATGAAAATAATCCAAAAATGAATTCAAGATCATTCAATCTGAAACCATCATTCATATGAAACCAATCATCGGAAACCATCATTCATATAAAACCAATCATTCAAACCAAACCATCATTCAGAAAAAACCAATCATTCAATCTGAAACTAAATTGATCATTCAATCCAAAATCAAGACAACACTGGGCAGGCAAGGATGTCATCCTTCTTCACATCTATAACAAAAAATTGATTAGATCTTGTTTGTTTCACCATCTTAAAAGTGATTGAATTCATTGTTTCACCCTAAATGCACTCCATAGCTAATGAAGAAAAAGGTTGATGTAGGTGAAGACTAGAACACTCGATGGTTTGAGCTGGAAAAGGGAAGAAAGGGTTGAGCAGTGGAAGAGGGTTGGGCATCATGGATATTGCTGAACCTTCATCCTTCTAGTGGTCCAGCTCTTTCCTCATCCATCTAATGATCATCACAAATCATTGACACCACCTCGATCTCTCTATAGAATCATGGATGCTACCATGTTCTTAGGGATGAGTGTTGGTGGCACATGATGAGAAACCAGTACTAAGAGGGTTGAGTTGGAAATGGGTATGGATGCGACAATAATAAGGGTGGAGAAAAAAAGTGAGAAAAAGAAAAAGTAAGAAAAAGAAATAGTGATAGAGGTGAACTAGGGTGATGTAGTGAAATAGGGCATGGCCAGTGGAGGTGAGAAATTCCTCATGGGTAGAAAATGGCTGTTGGTGATCCAATGAACGACAGGGTTTATTGGTTTGACTTCAATGAACTGGGGTGGGAGATAAGCCAATGAAGATAAGAGAGTTAGGGTGACTGGGTGAAGGAGTAGAGTGGGAAAGATGGAAGTTGGGGGCCAAAGTTATCAAACAAAAATAGTTAGGATAGTAAAATGTAGTTCTTTTTATTTTGTCTTAACCTTGATTAATAGTGTTAACTTGTCAAGGGCAAGTGTAGGTATTTGAAGCAGTGAGGACACAAGTGTAGGTTGCACTATACCTTGGGAGGTTTTTAAAATTTTCCTGATTTGTTGTGTAGCAATGATGAATGTTTTGGTGTAGGTGCCAAAAATGAAGATGGACCAAAATATCAAATTGGAAATACTAGTTATGAAATCCATTTGATATGTATAGTATAAAAGCTACAAATAGTTAATTAGACAATGAAATGTAAACTTAATGTCTTTAGGAGAATTTCATCTAGGACAAATAAAGGTCACCTGCCTTCAATCAAATGCAAATGGATTCCATTTTTTCTATTTTCAATGAAATGCAATAATTAGTGAGCTTTGTTACATATGAATGTTTATATAGTATAGGTGAATGTTTAAATGTAGGAGCCAAACATGAAGATGGACCAAAATATGAAATTGGAAATACTAATTATATCATTAATTATATAAGTATTGTACAGAGTTGCAAATGGTTAGTAAAATGATGACATGTGAAATTAATTTTTTAATGTGAATCTAGTCCAGGACAAATAAAGGTCATGAATCCTATTAAGGCTGTAGCATATTTCTGTTCTGTTTTAGGATATTAGTTAATACTATGCTAAAGTTTCAAGTTGAGAAATGGATAATATTTATAGTTATGTTAACATTAAATAATGAAACAAGAGCTTGTTGCTTAGTTTGAAGAAGCAACTAACAACAACATACGAGTTTTGGCAAAGTCTGAAGAACATTAGAGATTACTGTTGGGTTTTGGGAGCCAAACAGCGCAGCGGAATTTAACCGAAACCCTCCAGGATCCAAGTGAAATGGGGTAAACCGGGTGTTCGAAAATTTTCATACCTAGTTTTCGGTTGAGATCTCTTACTCAACTGTAGAGTCGAATCACAAAACTTGAACAGTTGACGTGTTCAAGCTCCCTATGGTATCCACACGAGCCTCTCGGGATCACCATGCTTCCACCACGTCCCGGCAGATGCGTTTCTCTTGCGCTCGCAGTGCTAGCTTGCGTCCTCTAAGGAATTGCAAGAGAAGAGTGCGGCTGTCCTTTTGGGATGTTAGGGCAAGGAGACCCTACGAATTTCTCACTAGAAGTTGTATTTATAGTGAGACTCAACTTCCAGGCCTAATGGGTTTTAAAGCCCTAATCCAATTAGGCTTTAATTTCGGGCTTAATAATGGTTCAACTATTGGGCCCATTATTAATACGAAATTAAAGTGAAACCATAACCCAAATAATTAGCCTATGCACTCTAATGATCCAAATAGCTCTATTTGTGCGACCCAATAGGCTCTTGCCACGTTGGCAATGATCATAAATCACATTTATGATCATAAGCAATGAGCGGTGTCTAGCAACACATCATTGCTACCCAAGTGACAAGATTGTCGATGATTCGACTAAACCTTTATGATCATCACCGATATATGCCATTGTCCCTTTGTCCAAGATATCAAGACTAAGCACGAGACATGGAATGTGTCACTCTCGTATAGCCCAATCTTTGGTTTCTTGATTACCGAGTAGACCAACTTAAACTGATGACATTGATATCATATATCAACTCATCCGAGCATGGCCATGCATTTTTCTAAGTCTTACTCTATCAAGGGGCCCGAAGATATCACTCCCGTTACATAGGAGGGACAAATCCCATCTTGATCATACAAATCCCTCCGCATGATATGTGACATACCCAATGACCTCCTTCAAGTTCACTCAGTTACGAGCAACAAAGGAAAGTATCAAAGTATGTGACTCACATGTAGGGAACCTTGATGATCTTAGGTCGAAGGACTACATATACCATGATCACTATGAGAATCACTTATGACACTCATATAACGATCCATGTAGTATTCTCATGGTGGGTTGGTCCAGTACGCAAGTTCTCCAACTTGTACCCATATGTAGACTACATATCTCATATTAGTCTCCACATATGCTAGTCGTTATGTATTATTGTAACCCGCTCCACAATAATACTAGACTAGGGACGTTTAAGAATATCATTATTCTAGGGTTACAATTATGTTTGTTAAGTTACGTAGAAACAAAACAACAAACATAATTACTGGATTAATGCCTTAATAAAATATCATGACTCAATGTGCAAAAATACAATCATCTCATGATTGGCTTTTTGGGCACAACACTAATAATTACATCTTACAATACCTAGCAAACATCTACTCTTAAGAGAAATCATAGCGGCAATGTGAAAAAAAAGGCATAAAGATGATCTAGGAGAATATGGTATGCATTCTCAAGTTGTTGTGTTTAAGTGACATTATTTTCGAGATCAATTTTTACAGTGTTGTAAGCTTTTTCAGGGATGATATATGCATTCTAGAGACATCACATTAGTTCATAATTGATACCTTAGATCCATGTTTGGAAAGTGATCCTTAGAAGTGTTACATGGTTTGTGTTGCTAGATGTTCAAATACATGTATATCATGATGGAAAAGACCATGGGCAATCAACATTTGGTTTGGTTGGAAAGATCAATACTGACTTGGATAATGCTCATAGTAACATGAGACAAAGGAGTATATATCCAATATGTGGGCTACAAAAGAAAAAATGTTGGCATAACATGTTAAGTAAAGCTTTAAATGATAATGATATTAAGGCCATAATTGTTATGATGTTAATTTTAAAACAAGTCAGGACGTATATTATAAAAAAAATCTATTAGAATAGTAAAAAAGAAGATGGAAATTAAAGGGAATAATAGTACTGCATATTATAGCCAATATCTTAGTAACACTTTGTAAAGGCCTTCCAAGTATAGACCTAATTTGGATTGGCCAGGTACCTAATTTGGATAGGCCAGGTAAGTGAAAATCTCAATAAAGCACCTCATTTTTTGTTTTATTATGAAAATTCGAGCAAGCTGGTTAAGTTTTAGAAGGTTCTAAAGTCATTTAAGGCACCTAATGCTCACTAGGGGCATTTTAGTAAATTTGCTCAAACTTGTGGCAAGCTTGTAATTTTAGTAAAAATGGTGTCATAAGTGTAAACTTTACCTAAGTAAGCAAGATGATAAGTTTTATAGCTTACAGGAACAAAGAAGGTAATGAAAGGGCTTAAGTGTGCAAAGTTGTGATTTTAAGCTCAGTGTGATAAATTGGATAGTAAGGCTAAAGTTGGCTTAGGCTAAGTTAAGGGGGCTAAGTAGACTTCCTTCAGACTTACTTGAGAGTCCATGAGAAGTCTAAGAAAGACAAAAAAACATGGCCAAGAAAAGTTTTGGAGGTTAAGTGCTCAAAAGATTAAAGTTGAAGGAGTGAACGGTGCATTATGGATTTATCAGGGGTTAAAGCATAGGACAAATGAACCATTCATCATCTCCTACACCTCAATCAACATTTCTACAATCCACTTCCATAGCTCAACCTCCAAACTTAAAGGAAAATGCAATTTCATGAAGGAAATTGAGTCCCCTAAGTTTATACAACAATGCTCAAGGTTGGTTTTAAAGATTTACATGTGTTGGGGGTGTTCATCGTGGTTTAAGCTCAAAGTCAAGTAATTGCCCATTCTTTAGCTTAATTTTGGTTCTTGCTTGAATAGTTAGTTTATATTGGCCTTCCTCAAGTTTAATTGGGTGTCCATTGTGAATGATTTGGCTTGGAACTTAAAAGAACACTATTGAAGCTTCATGGGTAAATAGTGTGCAACAACTTGCTTGATCTTGCGTTTCAAGGATTGATGTAAGGGATTTAAGTTTTTTCTAAATTATATTGATGTATTTTGATAGTTAGAAGCCTTGAGAGTAAGATTTGTTGCGCTTAAATGTTGGAAACCAAAGGATTGTATGAAACTGGCACTAGATGAGAAGGTGGACGGAGGCATAAAAAACCCAGGATATGGTCACATTAATTGCGTGGTGTGATCACACCAAAGGCCAGCTAGCCTTTCCCAGCCACGATGCATTCGCACCAATATGTTGATGCGGTCACACTACCTTCAAATGGCGGTTTCTCAGCTCTCATGCAAGTTTTATGTATTTTTATGCTCCTAAGATGGTTTTCTAAGTGTTCTAAGTGATTTCTAAGGCCTTTTTTAGACTGTGAAAAAGCTTTAACCTACTCCTAAGTGAGTGTAATGCATTGATAAAATTAGGAAAAGGGTAGTGGCTAAGAGACAGAGTAAGTTGAGAGCTAAGTAAGCTTAAGCACATAAAAGAGATAAATGCCATGGTGATAGAAGTGTTAGGTTTTGACTCAACAACTCTTAAAGAAGGCCTACAAAGGCCAACAAGGGTGAATAAAAAGGTTGGGACCCTAGTGACCTAAAGATGAGGGTTTAAGGCCTTGGGCATTAGAAGATCTTTAAAGAGCCCAGGAAAGTTGACTACTTGGTAGGCGTGGTCATTGAACGGGTAGTAAGATGTGGACAAGGGATTCGGCCCAAGTTGTGTGGCTAAGGGGTGGTGGTGCCTTAAAGAGAGTGAAAAGGGCACTAAGGTAGGACAAAGGTGGGTCTTAGATTTTTAGTGACCTAAGGTATGTGGTCGTACACCCCTGGTGACTATATAAGACCCAAGGGTGTCTCAACCAAGTCTCATACTTCATAAACTTGGTAAGTGTGAGCTAGTAAGGAGGCCCAATAAGTAGAGCCACTAAGGTTTCCTAATCAACACAATAAGAACAAGAAATATGGAAGTAAGGTTTAAGTAGGTGATGGCTTACTCTAAGGTGCCCGTAAGTGAATGGGTAAGGGTGTGTAAGTGATGACTTACACAAGAAGAACCTATTAAGGGACTTCAGAGGTAAAGTATCCTAGATGTGAGGCACCAGTGTCCAATACTTCAGTCGTATGAGCTCACAACAAGATGCACAACCAAAAGTGTAAGGGAAGTCCCAATTGCATGTGCATGTATTCCATTCAGCCATCCATTCATATTTGCATTGCATATTATATTTGTTGTGTTAGTGTTTGTTTATTGTTGCTTCTTTGCAGGGTTGTTGTGCATTATATGTTTGCATGTCTGCATGTATGTTTATGGCTTGCCTGTTTTCCCCTTACAGGTATTTCTCTGAAATCCTTTACTGAGTACTTAATGTACTCATTCCTTTAAGTTCCTTATTGTGCAAATTAAGGGACAAAGGTATGGGATAATTGATGTAGCAACTTGAAGTGTTGCTAAGTTAAGTTTCTTTACAAGTACTAATTTATGAACCTTATCTACTTCTAAGTCATGCACGTTTATGTCTAGGACTAACTACAAGTAGTTTCATGGTTTCCTCAAATTAGGAGACTAAATGGCACAAGGAAAGGTCCATGAAGCTTACACTCAAGTAGTTAAAGGGTAAAGCCAAGTGGACAGGATATTGGTATAAGTATGCTTTAGAATGCCTCATTGACTCATCTAGGGTACTCTTAGTTGTTATGACTCTCCTAGTTGGAGGCTCGTTCGAGGAAGGTAAAGTAGTTAAAACCTTGTTCGGAACCTTATTTCAAGTTTACATAGCAAGAATTAGTATGTTAGGAAAAGTTCACTACGTTCCGAGGAGTTTAAAGCACCAAATAGAGTTCAGGGGCAAAGTGGTAATTTTTCATCTCAAAGTGTCGAGCTGAGTCCAAAGAGTTAAAAATCAGTTTTGAACACTTAACTTTTGCTTTAAACCCAAACTTAACTCAAATAAACAAGATTTGACTGGTTACTAGCTAAGGAAGGGGGGCTTTTTGTCACTTTGCATAAATTCTGGTGGCTTCTGGTTTAAAAGAGTATAAAACTTGGTAAAATAGGGGAGGCTTCCATTTTTTCTACTTAAATAGGAAATCAACCTTGCCTCCATCATTTCATCAAGAATTCTAGCTTAAAATCAAAAAGTTTTGGTGAAATTTGAAGACACCAAGGGTACTTATGCAATAGGAAGCTTGATTCAAGGGGAATTTCATGTTTTTGAAGGTTGGAATCACATTTCTAGCTATCCATGTTTTACAGGTATGTGGAGTTGGAAGGCCATTTAAGCATGTTTGGTATGTTTCGTAAGTCTTCCAATGTTATAGTTGCAAAACAGAAAATTTTGGATATCACAGGTATTGGTGACCTGCAACGTATCGCCAGTGCCACGAAAGTGTCACCAATATCTGTGACATGTCACCAGTGCGATGAAAGTTTCCAAGGGGTTGATAACTATAGAGATGCGTTGTTATAGTTATGTTGGCAAAAAATTTTCAATTTTGCTAGATGGTTCAAGATGAGGCCCAAGGGGGTGCTTAGGGTACCTAAGGTTAAAGTATTCTGGGGGTACTTCGAGAGTTCCAAAACTCATCCAAGACCTAGGAGTTTTCTTGAGTTTTTTGTGGTTACTTTTGCCATAAACAAGAAAACTAGTTAATAAAGAGCCACAATGAGGTATCATTAGCTTGGGTGAAAGGTTTAGTACCATCGATGACCTAGCCGTGCCATTGGGCATGAGGTCTCGATGTGGAACCTTAGTGCACCTAGTGGGTCTTTAAGGCCTAGTTGACAATAGTCCTACCATAGTGCCCCTATACAATATAAAGGAGTTTCAACTAGTGAATTTTCACTGGTTAGGCTAGTAAGCTACGCTTGCTAGAAGGCAAGGCTCTACCTTTTAGTTCAAGAAGTAGGTTGAGGACAAGTCCTAAGGGACTTAAATCTATGTGCATAAGTTTAGCCTCAGGTTGTAAGAGCTCACAACAAATTACATATGTTTACATACATGTTGTCCTTAGTATTTTTCTTGTAGGTAAAGACCCCTTACTGAGAATTCCTAGATTCCTATTCCCTAGTTATGTTGTGCAGAGTTTGACGTTGTTGGGCCAGATAACTGCTGATGGTTGTCATGGTAGTTTGTTGTTGCAGGTACTTCACTTGAGAATCCTAGTGATTTTAGCCTACTTTGGTTTCTTGTTGGTTAAGTAACACTACTAACTATAGTGTCCTCTTGGCCGTAAAGCCCAGCAGCATGTGGACAGGACTTTAATGACTGACCACTGAGACTTACCTCCAAGGTGGAAGTTAGTTTGAGGAGATCTCAGTCGAGACTCGTATATATTGTACACCTAGTTGCCTCCCTTATCTATGTTTGAGTCTTACACTCTAGGGTTGCTCTTGGGTGAGGAGCATTAGTCTACTTTATGTTGAATGCCCTCACATGGTTGTTATGTGTAGTATTAATCATACAAATGTTGATTTTGTATGCTTTGGCTACTTGAACTTCTTTTCTATGAAAATGCCTTGGCCAAGTGAATGTTTTTATGGTTTCTATTTACTCTAGTCAAAGCATAATAGCATGCATTTTGCATATTCTAGGTTAATCAACTAGTTTCATAAAGTTTTAATTCACGCACATATACAACTAGTCAATTGCAACTACCATGTGACTAGCTTTCGCATGCTTCCTGAGTAAGGCCAAGGGCGGCCATGCCATTAGTACTAAGTACTATCTCTAGAATTAGACTATTAAGGGTTACTTTGGGGTTGTATATAAAGAGTCTATATGTGCAACACTTAATTATTATCTAACGGTAAGTAACTATTGCCTTTTTTTAGCTTTGGCTTGTTTTAATTTGTTTTAAAAGTCTAGTTGGCATGGATTTTAATTATTGTTTGCATAGCCAAAGTGGCTCATGCATATCTTCTGTGCATGGTAGGTTAGATAGTAGTCGCATATACGAGTTTTTGAGCCTTAGGTAGTAATTAGTCAACTATAACCAAGTGGCTTGGGTTCCAAGAACTCAAGTTTAATACTCTTGCATGCCTCTAGGCTAGGCATTTTGCCACACACTTTGTATATTGTAATTAAGAAGAAATGCCATCAGAATGTAAAGATTGGCGGAAATTTTGTTACTAAGATGGTGCTTTTTCCATTTTTTAGTGTCCTCATGGAGAAAAATGCATTAAATGTTAGCTTAGTGAGAGATGCATAAAATCTTAACTGAGGCATAAAGTAAATCCTTGTTAGCTTTATGATTGATTATTGAGTGGATCAAAATCTATAGGAATAGTTATTACAATTGAGACATGTTCATGGCAAGTAGATGTGACAAGAATTACTTGCAGTGCTAAAAGGTATATAACGGAGGATGAGTGTAACAGGTATTGAGGGAGATGAATTACCTACGAGTGGTGTGATCAGATAAGGAAAGTAAAGCTAGATAGGTGGTCCAACACGTCTGCATGCATGTTAGACACATACTAGATACGTATAAATGTCTATGATTTGCAAACGAATGGTAACAAACATCAGTGTAGAAAATTAATCAAACGTCTAGATTATTTAGGAATTATGTGCATGTTTGTCATAACATGTCAATGTTTCTTAGAAATGATGCTTTTTTTTTTTGGGTGTTTTTATCAAAGTGTAGCTTAAATAAATGTAAGCAGTGAGTCTGCATGCATTGTTTAAGAAGTCAGCAATCAGTTGTTAATAGGATAGGATAATAGGATAGGAACATAATAAAGAAATATGTTTTGTAGGATAATAAATTACCAGCACCAAAAGTGGTTGGAACATAGATTTTTTATATTAGAAGACAAGATTTGGTTCAAATTCATGAAATTAAAATATTGGTAGTCCGTCACTGAAATTTTTAATAGCAGCAATAGTGTAAAAATTCATGTTTCAGATGAACAGTATTGATTAGTACTGTGAGATGTGAGAAAAGTGTATTTGTGTATGATTTTAATAATAGCTAAAGAAATCCATAGTGTTTGTTTGTAGAGGAGAACATGCATTATTTCAATTTTTTTTCCTATCTGTAATATATTTACGATAAATCATAGTTTCTATTCAACGAATATATGTTATTATATCAACTTCTACAATACTTACAAGCAAGATGAGAAATGGGTGACTATTAGTAATATATTTTGTCCATATTTTTCTGTGAAGAATGTAAAGCGATTATGTTTAAAATTTTAGTAATATGTTTATGTCATGGTTATAAAAAATGCGCCCCAAGTCGTAAAAACGTATGACTTTAAGATTCTACAGACAAACAATGACTTAAGTCGTACCAAAATCGTATTTAGTGGTAAAAACGCATAAATGTGTGACTTTATTGGTAAAATTGTGAAAATAGTAGATTCAACAATTCCACCAACATTAAACCAAAAACTAAGAGTAAATTCATTTTAACTTAAGTTAATTTAATTCAAAATGACTTATTTTTATTTTTACATCTTTTTAACCCAGAACTAATTTTATTTAAAAGTCAATATTATGTATTTATAATAATCCAATGAAAATAAAAGTTTTATAATCTTGCTAAATTTTTATGAATTTTTCTAGTTTTAGTAATTAAAAAGAAAAATTCATAAAAATTTAATAACTTCATGAAAATTCTTTCAAAAGGATTATTGTATCTATACGATATTAGCTTTTAAATGAAATTAACTCTAGATAAAAAAAATAAAAATAAAAATAAACAATTTTGAATTAAGTTGACTTTAATTAAAATGAATTAGCTATAAAATTTTGAGGTCGGGCTAAGAGTTTGAGACCTTTTACACCAAACTTTGAGTCCCAAATAGGTCATTAATATTAAAGAAATAAAGCCTATCATTTTTATATGCTTTATCTCTTTTGTTTTCTCTTTCATATTATACATGTGGGACTAAAGTGACGGACAAGTAGAGCTTCTCTCCCCCTCATAGCCTTCATTGAGTTTGCTTCCTGTATCAACTTCGCCAACTACAATATTGCATTCATGTCTGTTGCTTGTCAAGTATACTTTGATCAAGATGATGAATGAACAAAGCTAGAACAACTCAATCAAATTGAAAATGACTTCACACCTTTATTGCAGCTGCTCTTGGCCCTTTTAAAACCTTACAATCTAATGAGAAATACTTGAAAACAACCTACTATAGCTAAAACAAAGCTACGTGCTAACATGAAACAAAGAAGTGAACGACTAAACAATAACAGTCCTCATTCTAAGGGATCTATTCCAACTCAAACATAACAAAAAGAATTTCTAGAAGCTTGTATTTCTCATCATTCCCTCCCTTAAACTGAATGCTGTTCCAGCTTCAGCTTACTTCAGGAATTTCACACATGCCTAGCAGCTCACGAAGCTATAGAAAGGTCTCCAACTTGAGTGGTTTAGTCATCAAATTTGCCACTTGATCCTGAGTACCACAGTGTACCAATTCAATGATTCCATCTCGGGTTAAGTCGCACAGAAAGTGAAACCTTATGTCAATATGCTTACTACATCCATGCATGACTGGGTTTTTCAAAAGTTTGATAGCTAAACTATTATCACACATCACAGTAGTACATCCATCTTGAGAATGACTCAACATTTCCAGGATTATTCTCATCCACACTGCTTGGCATGCATAAGCTGTAGTTGCTACAAATTCAGCTTCAGTTGTGGAGAGTGTGACTATAGGCTGTTTCTTTGAAGACCAAGAAATAACTCCTCCATTTAGCACGAACACATATCCAGACGTACTTTTCCTATCCTCCAAATCTCCTACATAGTCACTATCAGTAAATGCAATCAGCTCATTGTTTCCTTCTTTCTTGTAAAGTATCCCATAATTGATTATGCCCTTCAAGTATCTTAATACTCTTTTTGCCGCTTGCATGTGAAGTTCTATTGGCCTTGCCATAAATCTGCTAATGTAGCTCACAATGAACATCAGATCTAGTTTTGTAGCAGTGATATACATAAGACTACTACCATTTGTTTGTAGTAGGTCTCATCTACTTTGACTCTCTTCACATCTTTGCACAACTTGAAGCCATGAACAAGAGCGTTCTTTGCTATATTGCATTCTTCCACTACAAAATGTTTTAGAACCTCTAATGCATACTTCCTTTGACATATATAAATTCCTTCATTTTTCTATAACACTTCTATACCAAGAAAAAATATATCATTCTTCCTAAATCAGTCATGTCAAATACTTTCATCATTGACTCCTTCAATTTTAACATCAATTGTTCATCATCACTAGTATAAATCAAATCATCAACATAAAAGCTGACAATTAAAATTTTACCTCCACTTCCTACCTTGCCAAACAAAGTTTGGTCACTATTGTGTTAGTTTTGTGCCCAAAAGCCAATCAGTAATTATGTTTTTTGTTTTATTTTTATGTAATGTAATAAACATAATTATAACCCTAAAATAATGATAATCTTAAATATCCTTAGTCTAGTATTATTGTGGAGTGTGTTACAATAATGCATAATGACTAGCATATGTGGAGACTAATATGAGATATGTAGTCTACATATGGGTACAAGTTGGAGAACTTGTGTATTGGACCGACCCACCATGAGAACGCTACATGGATTGTTTTATGAGTGTCATAAGTGATTCTCACAGTGATCATGGTATATGTAGTTCTTTGACCTAAGGTCATCAAGGTTCTCTACATGTGAGTCACATACTTTGATACTTCCCTTTGTTGCTCGTAACTAAGTGAACTTAACGGAGGTCATTAGGTATGTCACATATCATGCGGAGGGTTTTGTATGATCAAGATGGGATTTTTCCTTCCTATATAACATAAGTGATATTGATATGATCAAAGAAGGCACAACCAAGGATGGCAAGGATCCATTGAAGATAACTAGTGGACCATTGACAAGAAAGAAGGCCAAGGAGCGCACTAGTGCACTTCAAGCTTTTGTCTCAAGCTTTTTCATGGAGAATGGGCTTGGAATTTCACAAGGAGCTACTGGAACAAGCAAGGAATCATATGGAGATGATGGCCAAGCTTGGATTTTAACAGATTGGTGATGTTCTAGTAGAAAAATCATATCTTAGGTTAAAAAAATCAAAAATTAAGTGATTCTTGATTCATTGGAAAGCTAACATCTAGAGCTACAAATCATATGAAGGGCATGAAACCCAATTTCCAAGTTAAGGGGTCCAATTTAGCTTCAACGTCGCGATTTGTGAGTCATCGTTGGTTCAGAAGCAATTACGGTATTTTGGGCATATCTTTGGCTTTAGATTTCCATTTTGTGTGATTCAAGTGTTGTTTCGAAGCTAAGAAAGAGATATACAACTTTCATGCTTTGCATTTTGAGAAATCATGGTTGTATCAAGGTCGAATTTCAGCTTGAAGTTGAAGACATAAGCAACAACCACCCGAGAAGACTATTTTGGGGTTTTTATGGCCAATATTGTGTTGTAACGTATTTTATTTTATTTTCCTATTTATTTACATTATTTAGGATGTTATTTAGACCATGAAAGTGATTTAGGTCAATTAGGATAAATGGAATTCACTGCACACCTTAACACATGTGTTAAAAGGGTGTAGGAATCCTAGTTTGACTAGGTTTTCTTAAGTCTTTTGTATCTAGGTTTCCTAGGTGACTTGGCCTGCGAATTTTGCTGAGTTTTTACCTTAGTTTAGGCCTATAAATAGGTACATATTCTAGTTGTAAAACAACAGCCTTGACATGAAATAATATTGCTACTTTGGAGAAAATTTCTCTTTGCTTCTTTGTGGACTACCTTGGTGCACAAGTGTGCTTGTGTTCTTATACTTCTCGTTTCTAGTCACAGGTTGATTAGGGATGGGGGTCTTCAAACCTAGTCTTTTTGATGTCTCATGGAGCTTGAAAAACATCTTGGGCACATTTTATGGTCTTTATACCATCGGGGTTCGCATCAAATATCTTCGGGCCCCTTGATAGAGTGAGACTTAGAAAATGCATGGCTATGCTCGGATGAGTTGATATATGATATCAATGTGATCAGTTTAAGTTAGTCTACCTGGTAATCAAGAAACCAAAGATTGAGCTATACAAGAGTGATACATTCCATGTCTCGTGCTTAGTCTTGATATCTTGGACAAAGGGACAATGACATATATGGATAATGATCATAAAAGTTTAGTCAAATCACATCAACTGTTCAGGTTTTGTGATTCGACTCAACAGTTGAGTGAAAGATCTCAATCGAAATTAGGTATGAAAATTTTCAAACACCTGATTTACCCCATTTCACTTGGATCTTGGAGGGTTTCGGTTATATTCCGCTATGCTTGTTTGGCTCCCGAAACCTTACACATTGCACCTCTAAAACCTTTCCTAGATAAAGTAAGCCTTTATATGACTAAACCAAGCTCGAGGGGCTTGTTTTAGTCCATATAAGGCTTTATGCAGTTTGTAAACTTTGTGCTCCTCACCCTTTTCCTCATACCCCCTAGGTTGTTATATGAAGACATCTTCACTTATTTCACCATGGAGAAAGGCAGATTTGACATCAAGTTGGTAGATGACCCAACTTCTTTGGGCAGTTAATGCAATAATCATGCGTATTGTGACCATCCTTGCTACTGGGGAGAATACTTCTGTGTAGTCCACACCATGCTGTTGAACATAGCCCTTAGCGACTAAGCAAGCTTTGAATTTATCCACCTCGCCAAACTCATTAAGTTTGATCTTATAATTCCATTTTACTCCAACCTTTTTTGCTCCAGTAGGTAACTCGGTCAAACTCTAGGTGTTATTTTTCTCTATTGCTTGTATTTTAGCATCCATAGCTTGTCTCCATTTAGAGCTTTTTATTGACTCTTCATAGCTAAATGGATTGTCATTTGCTACAAGATCCATGTTCAGCTCATTTTCTAACAATTCTTCCCCAGAAACATAATCTTTCATCCACGCAAGTGCTCATATCTTTCTCCTTGCGTTGACATCATCTTCATTTGCAGCAGATGAGGAACCATATCTAGGAACATTGTCAACACCACTATCGTCTGCACTTGCATTCTCATTTTCACTCTCAGATCAAGGAGAATTTGTTTCTCACAATTATTGTCCCAATCACATTCTTTTTCTTCCTTAAAAACAATGTCTCTACTAATTACTATTCTCTTAAAGACTGGATCATATAACCTATATCCTTTTGATTCTTCACTTACTTCAAGTAACATACAGTCGAAGCTTGTATCTTCTAGCTTGGTTCTTCAAGCATCAAGTACATGGACATGAGATACACATCCAAAGACCCTAAAATGATCGATAGAAGGCTTGACACTACTCCATGCTTCATTAGGCATTCTATCTTTCACGGCAAGGGTAGGACACCTATTTAGGACATAGATTACTCAATTCACAGCTTCTGGCCAGAATGTTTTGGGGATCTTCTTATTAAAGAGCATACATCTAACCATATTCATGAATGCCCAGTTTTTTCTCTGCGCCACTCTATTTTGTTGTGGTGTATAAGTAGTGGTAAACTGCCTCTTGATCCCATTCCTTTTGCAAAGATCATTAAATTCACCTGATGTGAATTCTCCTTTACAGTCTGTGCATAGGCACTTGATGGCTAAACTTATTTCTTTCTCCACATGAATCTTAAAAAGCTTAAAGGAACTGAAAGCTTCTGACTTATTAGTTAAGAATTTTACCCAAGATTTCCTACTAAAATCATTGATAAAACATATCAAGTACCTTTTATGACTATTGGATGTAGGCGTGATTAACCCACATAAATCAGCATGTATGAGTTCTAACCTTTGTGATGCTCTTCAAGTGCTTTTTTTGGGAATAGGATCCCTGTGTTATTGTCCCTTGAAATAGTCAATGGACATGGTGTTTGTATCTGATAGTTGAGGCATCCCCCTCACCATCTGCTTAAGATACAAGGTTCTCACACCTTTTTTACTAAGATGCCCAAATCGACGATGCCAGAGATATGCAAGATCTTATGCTAATGTGAGGAAACATGCTTCCTTAACTAGTTGAGTCCTAACTAGTTGTGATTTCGCCAATAGGATGAACATACGATTAACACTCATATCTATTTGAATAATCAGCCCTTTGGATGAATGATAGATCATGCATTCTCCTGGCTGAATGAGGATAGCAAGACCCTTCTCCTACAACTGTCCAAGGCTTAGAAGATTGTTTTTCAGTTATGGCACGTAAAACACTCTTGTTATAAACATAATTGAGACCATTTAATTTTAATTTTACACTTCCCTTACCTTCAACATTCATCTTAGTGTTGTTCCCCAGCTTCACTAATTGCTCGAACTCTTCATCCAGCTCATAGAATAATGTTTGGTCACCACACATGTGGTTATTACTGCCTAAATCTAAGAACCAAGCATTTTCTTTGTTAGCTCCATGCAACTCAATAGATGACATTAGAAGCATCTCTTCAGTTTCATTTAATTCGGCGTAGTTAGCCTCCTTGTCCCAAGTTGGACACTCATATTGAAAATGACCAAGCTTGTAGCACTTGAAACATTCAACGTTTTCTTTGTTGAATGATTGACATCCTTATCCTCATCCTCTTCCTCTAGGATTGGTTCTTCCACGTCCTCTACCACCAGTTCTCTCTTTAGATTTAACTTTAAGAGCTTGCCCCTTATTGTTTTGTTTTTGGAATTTTTACTCATGAACTATCAGCAAACTCTGTAGCTCATCTATGGAAAGCTCATCAATGTCTTTAGACTCCTCTATTGAACAAACAACATAATTGAATTTGTCAGTCAAAGATCTAAGAATCTTTTTTACCACAGTAACATCCTTCATCTTTTCTCCATAAACACGTATTTTTTTTGCCACAGCCATAACTTTAGAAAAATAAGTCATAACAGTTTCACCTGGTTTTATTTCTAGAGTTTCGTAATCCCTTCATAGGGCTTGAAGGATTGATTTCTCCACTCTTGCATTTTCTTTATACTTCCTCTTCATCGAATCCCAGATTTTTTTTTATGTATCCTTTTGCAATATAGTTTCCATAATCGTCCTGTCAATTGCCTGAAATAAATAATTCTTTACTTTTAGGTCTTTTAGCTTCAGCTCATCAGGTTTCTATAGGGTTTTGGGAGCCAAACAAACGCAGCAGAATATAAATAAAACCCTCCAGGATCCAAGTGAAACGGGGTAAACCGGGTGTTCAAAAATTTTCATACCTAATTCGGTTGAGATCTTTCACCTAATTGTTGAGTTGAATGACAAAACTTGAACAGTTGACGTGTTCAAGTTCTCGACGGTATCTATACGAGCCTCTCAGGATCACCACACCTCCGCCATGTCCTGGTAGATGCGTTTCTCTTGAGCTCATAGTGCTAGCTTGTGTCCTCCAAGGAATGGCAAGAGAAGAGCATGGCTGGAACTTTTGGGAGGCTAGGGCAAAAGCTACAAATTTCTCACTATATAATGTATTTATAGTGAGACTCAACTTCCAAACCTAATGGGTTTCAAAGCCCTAATCTAATTAGGTTTAATTTCGGGCTTAATAATGGCTCAACTTTTGGGTCAATTAATAACACGAAATTATCATGAAACCTTAACCCAAATAAATTAGCCCATGCACTCAAATAATCCAAATAGGCTTTCTGTGTGTAACCTAATAGGCTCTTATCACGTTGGCAATGATCATAAATCACATTTATGATCATAAGGAATGAGCAGTGTCTAGCAACACATCATTACTACCCAAGTGACAAGATTGTCGGTGATTCGCCTAAACCTTTACGATCATTATCCGTATATGCTATTGTCCCTTTGTCCAAGATATCAAGACTAAGCACGAGCTATGGAATGTGACTTTCGTATAGCCTAATCTTTTGTTTCTTGATTGCCGAGTAGACTAACTTAAACTAATGACATTAATATTGTATATCAACACGTCCGAGCATGGTCATGCATTTGTTAGTTTCACTCTATTAAGGGCCCCGAAGATATCACTCCCGTTACATAAGAGGGAAAAATCTCATCTTGATCATACAAAACCCTCTACATGATATGTGACATACCCAATGACCTCCTTCAAGTTCACTCAGTTACGAGTAACAAAGGGAAGTATCAAAGTATGTGACTCACATGTAGGGAACCTTGATGACCTTAGATTAAAGGACTACATACACTTGATCACTATGAGAATCACTTATGACACTCATATAACGATCCATGTAGCGTTCTCATGGTAGGTCAGTCCAGTACACAAGTTCTCCAACTTGTACCCATATGTAGACTACATATCTCATCCTAGTCTCGACATATACTAGTCGTTATGTATTATTGTAACCCACTTCACAATAATACTAGACCAGGGACATTTAAGAATATCATTATTCTAGGGTTATAATTATGTTTATTACATTATGCAGAAATAAAACAACAAACATAATTACTAGATTAATGCCTCAAGAAAATATCATTACTCAATGTACAAAATACAATCATCTCATGATTGGCTTTTGGGCACAACACCAACAATCTTCTCTGCCACGCTTCCGTCAGTGTTTCTTCTGCCCTAGGTTCTTCATAAGTTGTTTCTAGCAAGCTCCAATACTTCTTTGATTTTAGAAAATTCTCCATTCGCATACTCCAATTCACCCATGACATGGGCTATCTTTTGGAAAATGATTAGCGCTAGGTGCTTATATTCTAGAATTTGAGCCTATATATCCACATAAGGATTCCCACAATTCACCCATGTGGGATATATAGGTGTTACAAACTACCCCCCTTATGTACCTAATATTCTTGTTGTGGTCAGTCAGAGTACTTAGTTCCCCAGACCAAGTAACCTCTCTAATCGGACTACTTAGCCCATGGCCAAGTAGCTTTTTAAATCCAAGATTAGTCCCGGTAAACAATGCATGTGCACACTTACTATGCCACATCATCAGGGTCCTGGGTTGGCTCTGATACAAATTTGTCAAGTATACATTGATCAAGATGATGAATGAACAAAGTTAAAACAACTCAACCAAATTGGGAATGACTTCACACCTTTATTGCAGCTGCTCTTGGCCTTTTTAAAGCCTTACAATCTAATGAAAAATACTTGAAAATAGCTCACTATAGCTAAAATAAAGCTATGTGCTAACATGAAACAAGAAAATGAACGGCTAAACAATAACAGCCCTAATTCTATGGGATTTATTCTAACTCAAACATAACAAACAGAATTTCTAGAAGCTTGTATTTCTCATCATTTCTAGCATTACCATTCAGAAAGATTTAGGATATTAGGATGTATTTTCTTAAAAGATTTACCAAATTCCTAGCCATATATATATTGCTTAGCCTTTGTCGATTGTGTATTGTATAAGAGATTTGAATTTACTGGAATCCCAAGCTCCTACAGCTAAACCATCAGAAGCAATATGTCTTCCAATCATCGTATATCAAAACAGATGTTGGTTCTACTAAATGTACATCATCATTGACAAATATTGGTTACTTTGCCTTTTTGAAGAAAGCATGAAACTTATCCTACCGAGATAGAGGTAAGCAGCCTTGGGAAAAACCAGTAGCTCTTGACAATTTTTTATAAATGGTTTACAAGCCAGTTATCTCATTTTATCTCATAGATGATTGTCTTGTAGGGTGCCTCCCGTTCTGAGCATTAAGGTTTAGAAAGCTAGAAGGAGGGCAAGGTTTAAAACTAACACTCATATCATTTATATTTCTAGTACCTCTCCATCCCATATTCTTTGCACCACTTCAATTTTTTGAGTTGAATTTGACTTAAATTTATTTACAATATTATTTGCTATATTTTTTTAAAAAATTATATTTGAAAATTGCAAAACTTCTAAAATTTAAATATATTTTTTAAACATAGAAAAAATTAATATATATAAATTTAAGTCAAACTTAAGTAAAAAGCTGAAATAATGCAAAGAACTTGAGATAGAGGTAGTATCAAGTTTGCTTAAATTTCATATATTACTTAGCTTTCAGAGCATTCAGTGAGGGGAGTCAGGATTTCAAATTGAGAGGTGGTGAGGGGGACATGATTTAGTAAATTCTAATATCAAATTTAATATAAAAATAATTACTCCCTCCATTTTACAAAGGATGACCTTTTTACATTTTTTACTAAAGTTTGACTTAATTATATTCATATTAATTTATAGGATAAAAAATTTTAAAAAATTATATTTATATACTAGATTCTCTAAGGTACCTTTTTCATATAAAAAGTTTATATGTTTATTATAAATTTTAAAAGAAAGAAAATGATGAATTAATTATTATGAATAGTAAATGGGCCAAGCTTTGCAAGATAGAGAGAGTATTCAAATTACAAGAAAAACTATACTAAAATTATAATTGGGTCCCTTATGATTAAAAATATTGAAGCTTACTAATTTTAATCTTCACAATCATGTAGGGATTTTAGTATGAAATTTTGCCAAAGTTAATAATAGAAATTAAAAGAAATAAAGAAATAAAAGTTTGAAAATTTAACTCACCTAAATTAGGTGTTGGGGTGGCATGGAGAATGACAAAGTTGCAATAACAAGTTTCAACTTGTAAAAAACATTCTACTGTCAGTGGCACTATTTTTCTTATTGAGCATAACAATAAAGATTCTTGTATTATTCGCAGAAGCAATAAAATCATTGTCAAACCCACTAGAGAAAATTGATAAGCATACAAGTCAAAGCATCCCAAAAAGTAAAAAATAAAATAAAATAAAAATTGTTACATGATGCTTCGTAACTCTCTGCCACTGCAAGTTAAAGAACATAAAAATCTAATTATTTTTCTAATTGCGAGTAAAAATTTGAGGCTAATATATTAATATTTGATTTAAATTTTTACATAGAAAAAATTAAAATTAGTATTTTTTTAATTTCTTTTCTATTTATGTTGTTATATATATATATATATAATATTATTATTTCTAAAATAATTTAAGAAATAAGTATATATATATATATATATAATTATGAAAAATACTAAGCTGGTTGGGGGGCGAGACACACCTAGCCCCTTTTAGCTCCACCACTGCATTCATCAATATTGGATTGTTAAGATCCTACTGTAGAAACAAAGGAACAACTGAAGTAGGATGTTAGTTGTGTGTCATACCCATATTGATGTGAACCCTGTTGGTTTAAGGACCAAGAAATGCGCCCAAGATCCTAACAAGTTCCACAAACAACAATCCAAGAGACTGGAATTCAACCCTCACCCTAACCAACCTGTAGTTATAAACAAGAAGTATAAAAGGAACAAAGAAAGCCAAGCTTTTTTATGCACCAAGATAAGTTCTCAAAGAACCAAAGAAAATAACTATTAATGAATAATGTATTATTCAAATTTGTAAGTTTACAATCAGAATGAGGCCTATTTATAGCCAAGAAAACTAGGGTTATTGGGCCTTAGAAGCAAGAGAAATCCTAAACCTAGTTGAAAAGAGAAATCCTAGCCAAACTAGGATTTGAAACTTGGTCTGGTCACAAACATGTGGGAAATTCAGCCAATTTAAATTTCCATGTTCTCCAAATGAGTTTCTACACTAAATAACAAACTAAGGAACAAAATAAACTTGAAAATAACAACAAAAAAAAAGCCTTACAAATGATCTAACCTAAAAAACCCCCAAGGTGCGCACTTAGGTGCACATTATGTGTCATTTAGGGCTCGGGCAAGTGCCTCCTAGCTTCGGGCATTTTTCCTAGGTTCCTCCAGCTTGAGATTGTTCAATATGACATGTTTGAGAGCCCCTAAGCTTTTGTACATGAAAAATATTTCCATGTGAAGAAAAGGCACGAGATGACTACAAAAGGGCCTTCAAAGGTGCATGTGTGGGCTTCAAGCTTTGGAGTTGTGCACCTAGGTGTGTAGAGGATATGCAAGCTGTTGGATGGATTTTCTTTGCATAATATATGACCAAAGATGTTGGAATAAGGCTTAGGACATGCCCTTGGCACCATAGATATGAACTTAGAAATAACTTAGAAATTCATATTGAGTTGAAAAGATCCTTTTGAATGGCCATAGACCCGTTGAGCTTGAACTTGCAGTTTTAGGGTTTCTAGGTGCACTTTGATGCTTCTATTGGTGTCATGGCCTTCCCCTGAGACATAGGTTGCTTTTCTTGTATGGAAAAGTTGGAACTTGATGGATAAAGTCACTTTTAGGGTAGTGAATATGAACAAATCCTCTTTTTCCTGAACTTGGACATGGGATCTCCAAAAGATTCTTGAATGTGCCAATTAGAGCTTCTTGCCTTTAATGTCTTCAAAAAATCCTAGAATCTGTATGAGGCTAATCCCTTGATATGCATCAAATCGCCCCTTACAAACATTCATCCTTGAATTGATACCTACATTAGAAAAGGGAGCTAAATCAATAAGGATAAAAAAATCAACACTTAAGCATCTACCTTGCACATTAGCATGAAATGCTTGTGTATAGAGTTCTCCTCTTTTGCAAATCCTGAACCAATATGGAAACTCAAAGATAATTTTAATATGTACAGGTTTAAGAACAAAGTTTGATGTAATTAGCGTAAAAACTTTGAAAGTTTGCACGGTTTTCATCTTAACTCTAGGCAACATTTCCAATACCTTTGCCATCTCAAAAAAATTATTCTCACAACTAGGGAAAGTGTAGGAATAATTTGCCTCAAGGAGGTTGTATGCACTTAAAACATATGGTCCTAAACCTGCACAAGTGTTACAGTCATTAAAAGCGTAAGTTATGCATGTCAAAACAATAGTTTGTGTCGGCCATTCAAAGAAACTAGAATTGAACACAATTTGGCCTGAACTAACAATAGAATAAGGATGCACCGATTTCACAAAAATCCTAAGCATTTTAACTGAAACAAGATTAGAATAGATAGGATTAAATGAGACCAATTCAGTAGGAAACTTATTTTTGCATACATATGCACCATAATGCATAAAATTTGTGAATTTGCATTAGATGTGACACAAAACAATAGAATCGACATATTTTCTTAAAAGCTAAACTTAAAACCATAATTTTCCCTCAAAATAAAAACTTTTAAGTTTGGGCACAAAATAGAAATATCAATGCTCCAAGTTTGTGTAATGCATATATCATGACAAAAGAATACTTGCTGGAATTTGAAGACTTATGCAAAAAAATCAACTAAACATGAATGGGAATTAAAGAAATATGTAATGCATGTGTAGGAACCGATATATGAATGAACAATTCCATAGAAGTAGATCTAATTTAAGGTAAAACAAGACATTGTGATGTGAACATAAAAGGAAAGAAACCCAGAAACAAGGGATTCCAAAACAGAATTTTCTTTAGAAAAACTCATGGAATTCAAAATGGAATTTGACAAAACTACATAATCAAAAGATTCAAAACCAAAATTTGTCAAAATTTCATGCTTACTTCATTCTTTTAATCTAGTTTTGTAAAATCCATTCTTCAAAATAACATTAGTAGCAAGCACACATTATTTGAGACTTTCACGCAAAACCACATCAAATCTAGGTGTAAGAAAGAAATAAATTAGAGTGGTTAGACTTAGTCTCCATGTGTCTTCCTTAGGTGTAGAAACCAGAAATTTTTCACCTTTGTACACAAGGGTCTTGAGTTGAGTTGCAACAATTTGTTCCTTTTGAAACATAGGGTAGGGAACAACGTTAGGCACACTCTTGCATATGAAATCACTTGGACTTACCTTAGATTATTCATTTTCAACCTCCTTAGTTGGTTTGATGCATGGAACATGACTTGGAATATTTGGAACACCAACTTCTTGAATGGGCGGCAACTTACTTGATTCTTTTAGGTCACCTTTCCTTGATTCCTATAGAGAAGACACCAAAACACTAGAAGAAGACTCCATTATGTTATTGAAAGTAAGGTTTCTCTGTAGGTCTTTCTCTCTTCACTTGGCTTAGGTTTGTTACACTTTTGTTTTGTCTAAACTTTGCACTCAATTTCTTTTCTTGGGGACTCTCCAACACTTAAATTGTCACTTAATTTCACTTATCTCACATTTTGCTATTTTTCTTCAACTTTTTTCTCTTCATTTTCTCTCAGGCCCTTAACTTTCCTCTCAGCTTTCCTTTTCTTCTCGACCTCACCAAAGAACCTTTTTCAATCCTTAGCAACTTGCATTGGACTTAATGGAACAAATATGATCTCCTTCTCATGGTGCAATATATACATCTTGCTTTTACCTTTATCAAGAATGACATTTTTTTATTCCCACCCTAGCTGGCCAAGTATGATGTGTGCCCATGGCATATTTACAACTTCACAAGGTATCCAATCTTGGTATTTACCGATAGAAAATGGAACCATCACTTGCTTGGTTGTAAACTCCTCACATTCATGGCTCCACTGTAACCAGTAGGGCTTCAAATGTTGAGAGTATATTAGATCGAGGCTCTTAACCACATCCAGGCTCAGCATGTTTGCATGGTATCTTCCATCTATAATTATGTTGAGTTCATGGCTTTGGATGGAAGCACTTAAATGGAAAAGATCATGTTGTAGTAGCTCCATCTTAGTGTTTTTCTTTCTCCTTGCCATTATACTTGGAAACAAAGGCCTCATAGCACTCCTTCACATGTTCACTATAAAAAAGAATGACATTCACACTCAATTTGTTAGTGAAAATATTGCTATCAAGGAATCCTCAAAAGTTCTAAGTAAACTATCTTCAAAGCACAAAAGAAAACATGATTTTCCTTGAAAACAAGACTTTGAAACCAAAATAGAGGTTGGCTAACAAAATTTAAAAGACTCTAAAAGCCCTTGCAATAGATTATTGCAAGAACCACAAGAAAAACTTCAAGGCTCAAAATAGAATGGCTAGGGATTTTGGGCACAAAACCAAATCTAATTTGTACAAGATTCTTGCTTAAATATTTTCTTGAAACTCTTTTTTTTGCTTTTTTCTATTTTTTTTTACTGGAAATACTTGCTATTTGGGTTCTTGCTCCCAAAGAAACAAACAATGCAATTACTTGTAGGCAAAAATTCAAGAAACCCCTATTTTTTCTTGTAAAATGAGACAACTTTTGTGTTTTGGAACAACATGATTTTTGGGACCTTTTGGTTTTGGAGTTCTATTTTTTTCTTATTGCTGGAAAACAAAAAAAAAAAAGAATTAATGAGGATTAGATGAAGAGAATAAAAGAAAATGAAATTGAACTCCAAGAAAAACTGAGAAAACCGAATATGTGTAGGATTAGTGTTTTTCAGTTGTTTTAGGTTAGAAGTGACTTGGATTGACCTGAAACAATAGGGAACATATTAGAACTTGATAAATATGAAGGAAACAAAAAATTAGAATGAAGGAATAAAATAAAATGCTATTGGACACTTAGAGAACTGAAAAAGAAAATCCGATGCAAATGACACTAATTGAATATTTTTTTGGTGTTTTTTTCTTAATACGGATGGCAGGAGTGAGTTGAAAAGATATGACACACAAAGGAATAGATTAGAAATGATGATAATTGAAAGAAAACAAATTGAAAAAAAAAATGAAGACAAGAAAGCAAAGGACAAGAAACATTAGATATGTCTTTGGCTTGGAACTTGTGGCTCTGATTTCAATTGATGTGAACCCCGTTGGTATAAGTACAAAGAAACACACCAAAGATGCTAACAATTTTCACAAACAACAAACAAAGAGACTAGAATTCAACCCCCACCCTTAACCAACTTGTGGTTAGAAACAAGAAGTATAAAAGGAACAAAGAAATCCAAGCTTTCTTATGCACCAAGGTAAGTTCTCAAGGAATCAAAGAGAATAACTCTAAAGCAATATCGTGTTATTCAAATCTTTAGATTTACAAGCATAATAAGGCCTATTTATAGCCTAGAAAACTAGGGTTATTCAACCTTAGAAGCAAGAGAAACCCTAAACCAGGTTAAAAAGAGAAATTCTAGTTAAACTAGGGTTTGAAACTTCATTTGGTCACAAATATGTGTGAAATTTGGCAAATTAAATTCCCACGTGCTCCAAATGAGTGTCCACACTAAATAATAAACTAAATAACATAATTAAACTAGACAATAACAAAAAAGAAAGCCTTAGAAATGATCTAGCCTAAAAAACCCCCAAGGTGTGCACTCAAGTGCACATTATATGTCACCTAGGGCTTGGGCTTATGCCTCCAAGATCCAGGAATTTTTCCAAGGTTCCTCTGGCTTGAGGCTCTTTAATATGATATGTTTGAGAGTCCTTGAGCTTTTGGACGTGAAAAGTTTTTCCATATGAAGAAATGGCACGAGATGACTCCAAAAGGGCCTTCAATGGTGCATGTGTGGGCTTCAAGATTTGGAATTGTGCACCTACATATGTAGAACATATGTATGCTACTGGTTAGGTTTTCCTTGCGTAATATGTGACCAAATATGTTGGAATAAGGCTTAAGATATGTCTTTGGCACCATAGATATGAATTGACACAATTCAGATTCCGTTTAGGCTTTATTTAAGCATGATGAAACAAGGACCTGTCCATTTGTCCTTCCTCTAAGTATGCTATCTTTGCTTGGCATGAATAGCTAGGAGATAACTTAAGAAAGGTATACTGATATGAAATAGCCTATTTTGAGTAGCCATAGACCCATTTGAGTTTGAACTTGCAGCTTTAGGGCTTGTAGGTGCACTTTGATGCTTTCATTAGTGTCAAGGCCTTCCCTTGAGACATAGGTATTGCATGAAAAAGTTGGAGCTTGATGATGAAGTCACTTGTAAGGTAGATAACATGAATAAAGCCTCTTTTTCTTGAACTTGGGCATGAGATCTCTAAAATATGCTTGAATGTGCCAACTTGAGCTCTTTAGCTTCAATGTCTTCAAGAACTCCTAGAATGTGCATGATGGTGCTCCCTTGATATGCATCACACATGATCTGTTCTAGCTTTTTGTCAGTAGAATCTCAGAAGCTTAAGGGTTTTATTATTGAATTTGAGCACCTTACTAGATACACTAAAAGGAGAGTTAAAATTGGGTTAAGAATATAATATGAAGTCCAAGACTTTAGGCCTTTGGAGTGAACACACTTGATTGTTTTATCTCTGTGAATTGGATAAGCGCATAATATTTTTTTATTTTCAAATTATTTAAAATAATCACATAAAATATTCATAACATTGAAAACAATATTTTAACCCTAAATGACAACAATAGATTTAAATCATAATTCCTATGTTTATGATATGCTACATTCTTTATGGTAATATGAAAATGATGTGAAACACAAACTTAAAAAATAATTTGGATAGTAATAATTTTTCATAGTTTTTATGGTTTTTCATAGAATCTTACGACTCTATGACTTATGGCTGTAGAAAAACTAAAATGACTTTAGGTTTTCGACTTTGATAACCTTCGTTTACATAGCTGGATATAAAGTAGTTTCAATTATCAATAATATATGTTGGAATTTAGAAAATATATATCAACGTGAAAGATGGGTTTGATCTAAATATGTTAGCTCACAAACATGCATTAGAAAAAAAATTGAACTTGTGTTAATCAAAAACAAAAATAGATGGGCATATTGATGAGGAAGTAATACTAGCATGCATCTGACAAATATAATGGATATATATTAGATGATTTAAGGCCAAAAAATTATATAAGGACTATAAACTATAGATAGTTATATTATATCCAAAATAGTTAATGATGGAATATCTTTGATAAAAAGTTTTATAGCTAGGAGGAGGGAATTGGTGAGGTGCAAAAAAAACCATAGACTTGTTAAAAAAAATAGCAATATATATAATAAAGAAAATTTTTCTTGATGAGGAAAATATAAAAGATTCTTAGATAGTATAAAAAGGTTAAGAGACTACCTCTCAATGATTTGGTTGATGAATTAGAAGTGAGATGAAATTGCCATAGGGGAAAAAAGTCACAAAATTGTTAGAATTGAACTTTGTACTAAACCAAGAGAAAGAAAGAACATAGAGAAGAGGATGAAAAAAAGACCTTTTACTAGTAAAGAGTGGAACATGGCTGTTTCTGTAGGAGATTGATCTTTTTATAAAAAGGAGTGTTAGAAAAATAAGGGATGATGGAAATGAAGAGAAGCTTTAAGGCATGAAATAATTTCACTGTTCTAAAGACAATTATTCCCCTACTATAAAGTACCAGGAATACATCTCTAGGATACAACAAAGCTTGATGAAAAATCTCTCTCAAATTTTTAAAATGCTTCATATATATAAAAAATGGAAAAACATAACTCTTCCCTTAATAGGCACAACCATTTATAAATATGTGTCTCTTGGAATAAACACAATTATTTATGAAGAAATGTGTCTCATACAAAGGACACAACTATTAGAAGAGTCATAATTCTTTGAATTGACACAATTGTTCATGAAGAAATGTGTTCCTTACAAAGGACACAATTGTTAAAAGAGTCACAACTCTTTGAATTTTAATTAATTTATGAAATTAATTAAAATCAAGAAAATAAAATATATATTCCATTTATGTAGAATATACAAACTACACATGGAACTTAAAAATGTTCCAACAATCCCCCTACTAGTTTGTAAGTAACACGTTTATTCTCACCAAACAATGTATTATGCATACAAGAAGGTATCTTTCGATTTGAATCTTCAATTACTATATATATCCCAAAGTTCTAATGATGTTATAGATATCGCAGAGATTTGAACCTCAACTCCTTGTATTAGAACAAAAGGCATAACACACATAATACTTGTCAAAATTTAATCAAGATTTTTATTCTGCCTTAGCACTATTAGATACGACCTTAGCACTCTTCTTCATTAAAGCAACATCACTTCAATACTATATAGGTGGAGTTTAACCATTTAATTTTCCCTAATTGCTTATAGACACAAATTGCAATAACTCCATCAAGAGTACAAACACATCCTACCAATTGTAGCAACTGTTTGCACTAGCTTCAAAATTTTGAGACTTATCTAGTGCACACATGCACATAACTGTAATTTGTTTTGCCCATTGAACTTTAGAATTAGTGTTCAACTGATTTAAATTTGGGTTCCTATTACATGTGCTTTTATTGAGGATCTAAGTCTCATTTTTCTCATTGTAGAGATAAACCAAATGTTTACTAGGCTATGTCTACATTTCACATAAATAACAGTGATCACTCTATCAATATTAATCATGGACATAATCATGTCATACATTTCTAGAATTTCCATTACAAATTTCACTATATCTTTTCGGCATAGTAATCTCAATAACATAATGTAAAGAATTAGTGGCATTGGTTATGACCACAACTCTCTTCCAAACAATAATGTTTAAGTCATTCTAATTTCTTATTTCCAACATCAAAAGGATAAACTTTGACACCAAGTAAAATTTATTTATTAGATGTCAAAGTTCTAGCACCCTCACATAACAAATATCTAGACATTAGTATTTGTCATTCAATTTCTAATAGAACACCCTTCTAGCACATAGTTTGAATTGTAAAGGCCTTCCAAGTACAGACCTAGCTCAGATGGGCCAAGCAAGAGGCAATCCCAGGTAAGTATCTCACTTTTTGTTATATTATACAATTCAAGCAAGTTAGTTACGTTGTAGAAGGTTTTGAAGTCATTAGTGGCACCTAAAGCTCATTAGGGGCATTTTCATAATTTCACCCTGGACAGGTGGCAAGTTTGTAAATTCAGTGAAAATTAGGTCATAAGTGTAAAAGTGACCTAATTAGACAAGACTATAAGTTTTATTAGCCATATAGGAATCAAGGGAGTTGGTGGAAGGCCTTAAGTGTACAAAGTTGTGATTTTGAGCTAAATGTGATAAGATGGACACCTAAGGCCAAACTTGGCTTGACCTAAGTTAAGGAGGCCTAAGTGGACTCTCATGAGACTTAATTTAAAGAACTATGAAAAGTCTAAGAAGGGCCAAAACTGAGCCTAACAAGGATTAAGGGCCATTTAAGCAAGGAAACAAACTTAAGGAACTAGGAGGGGTAAGTGTTTTAAATATAAGTTTTGGAGATAAGAGGGCTCATTATTCACTCTCTCCTACCTCTAAACCTGTAGCCCTCCCTTGACCTACATGGAAGAAGCTTCAAAGCTCCCATTGTTGCCATTTTTTGATGAAAATTAAAGCTCATAAGGGTAATCAACAAAGCTCAAGCTCGAATTTTGAAGTTTGAAGCGTGTTGGTGGTGTTCATGGAAGTTTATGCTCAAAATCAAGGTAAATGCTCATCCATTAGCTTAAGTTCAATTCTTCCTTGTTTGGGTAGGATATATTGGTCTTACCCAAGCTTAATTAGGTGTGCCCATTTTGAAGGATTTGGCTTGAAAACTCAAAGAACACTATTGAAGCTTCATAGTTGAATAGTGTGACCAACTTGCTTGATCTTGCATTTCAAGGCTTGAGGTAAAAGATTTAAGGTTTTCCTAATTTATGTTGATGTTTTTATTTGCTAGAAACCTTAGGGGTAAGATTTGGAAGCCTTGAGAGCTAAAAAAGGTTATAATGCCAAAGAAAGCTAATTTCCAAATGCAAATTGGGGAGGGCCAAGTGACCCAAATAAAGCATTACAAGACATGGTAATATCGCATTAATCAACATAGGATATTTAGGGCACCTAAGTATTGTTGCTCAGTGGTGCCAAGATGGGTCTTAAGTAATTCAAGAAAACCGAAGGAAGGGGCTACTATGGCCAAGAACACCCCACTACCTAATGAGTCCTAGTTGTATAAAGAAAGACTCATAGGTAACCAGAAGTTAAAGAGCACGTCAAGGGTAACTTAAGAGTTCAGGACCAAAAAAATTTTGGTTAAGTGGCTATTGGGTAGCCGAGGGCCCAAGTTTATTAAGGGATTACCTAAGGTAGTCAAGGGTTAAAGACTTGGGTTTTGCATATCACACCTAAGAACACCCAAGAGCTGAAGAGTTCGTGATTATTAAGGTGGCTATGTCAAGGCTACAAGTGTTAAGATTATGCACTTTTGGAAATAATGGATCCTTGAGTAATAAAAGTTAAGAAACTACCTAGGGAAAGCCAAAGGTAAATTACCATGAGAAGTTGTGTGCCCAGAGTGCTAAGCGGGCAACAAGGCTAAGACACACCTAAGGTGGCTTAAGTGCCTAATTTAGGTGTAAAAGTTGCTAGGCAAAATATTCCATGAGCACTAAGAGGTGGTGACCTAAAAAACACCTAGGTTGGGCTTGAAGGCCTAAGTTTTATGTATTGTTGTGCTAAGTTATGCCAAGATTTTTAAGTCCATAACTGTGACACGAAGTACTCCTAGAAGCACCTTATGGGGGTAAAATGCTAAAGGTGAGTAGATAGCTCTAAGTCAAATGGTCCTAAGTGAAAAAATGGGAGTGTTTGGAGATGCCTTGGGAACCTAGGTAAAGTATTCACCCCATAAGTAAGGTTTCAAAGGAATAGTCTCCTGACGAGTACCTTAAGAGGTTTCTTGACTGATAAATCAAAAAGCTAAAAGTATGAAATGAGCTCATGGTTAAGAGCTATGGGTAACCATGGTAAGGAAAATTCCATGGGTGTGAACTAAATGGGATGTAAGAACAGTTTGATCCAAATGTTAATCTCGGTTAGTACTCAAAATTTAGATGACCAAATTTTCAAAACAAGATAGAATGTAAAGGCCTTCCAAGTATAGACCTAGCTCAGATGGCCTAGGTAAGAGGAAATACAAGATAAGTACCTCATTTTATGTTTTATTATGCAATTCAAGCTAGTTAGTTAATTTTTAGAAGGTTTCGAAGTCATTAATGGCACCAAAGGCTCACAGGGGAATTTTCATAATTTAACCCTAGACAAATGGCAAATTTTTAAATTTAGTGAAAATAGGGCCATAAGTGTAAGAGTGACCTAAGTAACAAAACCGTAAGTTTTTCACCCATAGTACCCAGGAGAGTTGGTGGAAGAGCTTAAGTGTACAAAGTTGTGATTCTAAGCTAAGTGTGATAATATGGACACCTAAGGCCAAAATTGGCTTAAGCTAAGTTAAGGAGAGCTAAGAGGACTCTCATGAGACTTAATTTAAATAACTATGAGAAGTCTAAGTAGGGTTGAAATTGAGTCTAACAAGGATTTGGAGCATTTTGAGCAAGGAAACAAAATTGAGGCACTAGGAGGGGGTAAATGTTTTAAATATGAGTTTTGGAGATGAAAGAGCTCATTATTTACTCTCTCACACCTCCAAACCCGTATCCCTCCCTTGATCACTGTGGAAGAAGCTTTAAATCTCCTATTCTTGCCATCTTTTGATGAAAATTAAAGCTCCCAAAGGGAATCAACGTAGCTAAAGCTAGGATTTCGAAGTTTGAACTATATTGGTGGTGTTCATGGAGGTTGAAACTGAAAATCAAGGTGAATGCCCTTTTGCTAGCTTTATTTTAGTTCTTCCTTATTTGGGCAGCATATATTGGTCTTGCCCAAGCTTAATTGGGTGCCCATTTTGAAGGATTTGGCTTGGAACCTCAAAGAACACAATTGAAGCTTCATAGGTGAATGGTGTGCAACAACTTGCTGTATCTTGCATTTCAAGGCTTGAGGTAAGGTATTTCATGTTTTAATAAGTTATATTGATGCATTTTGATTGTTAGAAACCTTGGGAGTAAGATTTGGTTAAGCCTAAATGTTGGAAATAGAGGGATTGCATGAAGAGGGCGTGAGATGAAGTGGACGGAGGCCACCCAAAACCCAACATGCTGTCGCATTAAATTTACATGTAGCTGCATTAAGGGCCAGGAAGCCATTCCCAGCCACAATGTTGTCACATTTTCATGTGAGCGCATCAACCTTTAAATGAGTTATTTTCGGTTCCTGTGTATGCTTTATGTGTCCTAAAGCTTCTAAGATCATTTCCTAAGTATAATTAATTATTTCTAATGCCTATTTGTGGGAAATAAAAGACTCATCGCACTCCTAAGTTGGTATAATGCATTAATAAAATTAGAAAAATAAAGTTAGTGGCTAAGGGACCAAGTAACTTAAAAACTAAGTAAGCTTAAGTACACATGAATGAAGTGTTTGCCCTTAAGCCCAAGAACTAAGTGGCAACTTCAAGAATAAATAATTAGCTCCCAATAAGGACCCATGAAGTCTAAGAATGGCTAAGAAAAAGGTAGGAACCTTAGTGACCCAAGAAGGAGGGCTTAAGGCCTTGGGTGTTAAGGGTACCTTAAGGAGCCCAAACCAAGCTCAATGAGCTTGGTAAGATGAAACACTTGGTAAGTATAGTGACTAAAGCATAGTAATAAGTGGGTTTGAGAGTTGGGTCAAGTTGTGTGGCTAAGAGGGAATGGTGCATTAAAGAAGAAGAAAAGAGGCACTAAGGATGCATTAAAGAGGAAGAAAATGGGCACTAAGGTGGGACAAAGTTAGGTATTGTACCCTTAGTTAACCAAGGAACAGGTTTCTACACCCATGGGCACTAAGTATGACCAAAGGGTACCCCAACCAAGTCTTGAACTTGGTAAGTATAAGCCACTAAGAGGACCTGATAAGTGGAGCCACTAAGGTTAACTACCCAGCATAATAAGAAAAGGAAAGAATCGGGTAAGGTTGGAGTAGGTGATGACTTACTCTCAGATGCTCGTAACTAGATTGGTAAGGGTGTGTAAGTAATGACTTACATAAAGAAAACCCATTAAGGGACTTCAGAGGTAAAGTATCTTGGATGTAAGGGGCCAGTGTCCCATACCTCAGCCGTATGAGCTCACGGCAAGATAAGCACCCACGGGTGTAAGAGAAGTCTTAAGTGCATGTGCATGTGTCACAGCTATCCATCCATCCATTCATTATTTGCATTACATATTATATTTCTTGTGTTCGTATTTGTTTGTTTATCTGTTGCTTATTTGTAGGGTTGTTGCGCATTATGTGTTTGCATATATGCATGTCTACGTGGCTTGCCTGTATTTCATCCTTCTAGGTATTTTTTTCAAATCCCTTATAGAGTTCTTATTGTTCTCATCCCTTTAAGTTTCTTATTGTGCAGATTAAGGGAATAAGAGTATGAGATAAGTGGCTTAGGTACTAAAAATGTTGCTAAGCTAAGTTTCCTTGCAGGTACTAGTTTTGTGAACCTTTTCTGGTTATAAGTTGTGCATGATTATATGTTGGACTAACTATAAGTGTTTTAACAATTTCCTCAAATTTAGAGACTAATGCCACTAAGAAGGGTCCTTGAGACTTACACTCAAGTAATTAAAGAGTGAAAGATAAGTGGAAAAGGTCTCAGTATAAGTATGTTTAGAATGCTTCATTTCTTGATTTTGGGTACTTTAAGTACTAAGTGTTATTTCTAGAAATATACTACTAAATGTTACCTTTGGGTTGTACATGAAGTGTTGATGTGTACAACATTCAATTATTACTTAATGGTTAAGTAACTATTGTTTTTCTAGTTTTGGCTGGTTTTAATTTGTTTCAAAAGTCTAGCTAGTATGCTTTTAAATTATTATTGTTTTATTATTATTTGCATAGCCAAAGCAACTCATGCATATTTTCTGTGTAGGGTAGGTTAGACAATAGTTGCATGTAGGGGTTTTTAGATCTTAGGTAGTAATTAGTCAATTGTAACCAAGTGGCTTGAGTTCCAATGCTTAGGCTAAGCGGTTTTGCATGCCCCTAGGTTAGGCATTCCACCACATGAATAATACATGTTTAGATATTTTGTTCTTAGCAAATATTCCAAATTTCTTGAAAATTGCTTTACAACACTATATGCCAGGTTTGTTTGTATATTGCAAACAACATACACTATATATAGTCTCATACAATTTATGGCATCGTATATCAGACTATCAATAACATTTTTTATCCATGCTTTTGAAGTAACAATTTTGTCAATAGTATTTGACAATTTTATGAGCCCTATATATTTTATGGCTTGACCTAATCAAATTGCAGTAAAATTGGTTCACTCAACCATGATGTAATTTTCTTCGTCTCAAATTTTGTAAAGCCCACACAACCAATAGTGGTTATAGAGCAATCAATATCAAAGATCTGCATGCGGCTTTCTGTCATCAGAGTTCATCATATTCAAACTCCCCCACAATGCATTTCTTTCAATTTCGTACCTAGTAAACAATAAAACAAAGATTATTCACCATATAAATCAAATATGTATTCATTGGATTAACATACTAGTATAAAAACATAGAACATTTGTAGGGGTACCTCATTTATAGAGATTCTGTAACCATATAGTCGTCCAAGTTTTCACACATGAATTCTGACATCAAATTGAAAAGCTTACTTTTTCACATCAACACTTACTTTCATCTCCATTTAATAATTGCCCTTAGAATGTTAGAAAAAATAAGAAATGATTGAGATGGAGAAAGACTTAGAGGCATGAAATAATTTTACTTTCCTAAAGACAATTACTCCCCCAGTATAAACTACTAGGAATATGTCTCCAAGATATAAAAAAAATCTATGAAAAATCTCTCTCAAATTTGTGAAATTCTTCATTCATATAGAAAATGGAAAAACACAACCCGTCACTTAATAGACACAACCATTCATAAATACATGTCTCTTGGAATAGACATAATTTGAATTAAATGTATATTGTGACGGATTGCTATGCTAAAATTTTGAAAACAAGTAGTACTTTGATGAAACGTGTGCATCAGCTTGAATGGGAGGATCATATTCTCCAGGATGCTCATACAGAAAATGAACAACTTAAGCGAAAAAAACAATAGTTGATCCAGAGATACAACTGGTACATACACTACTTGTTTTTTAATCTTTGTTATGATGTTAAATACTCATGCATCTATGTTTTTATATAATTTTGATTCAAGAAGTGTTGAATTCGTTGGAACACAAACAGCTGGAAATATTCTCACAGCAAAAATAACTGACTTAAAAAGCACACCAAATATTATCAAAAGGAAATACGTCTACGGGGTATGAGATTTTCCACCGAGTACGGGGCCAAATGTAAGAAACGTTGTTGTGGTGGGAGATGATGAAGTCCTAGATAAGTTAGTGCAGGATGATGGCGGTGCTAATTAATCAGGATATCACAATTAGATGACATTATTCTAAGTTATTTTATCATTATTTTAGATTTTCATTCACATTATTTTTTATGTTTGCATTGAAAGTGACTGCAGCAATGCTGTATCATGGGTCTTGTGTCAAAAGTAAAAAGGCCGTGGAGGTTGTCTCATTATTTGTGTGAGATTGATATTTTTATGTCTACTTGCCCAGCTTGCCAATTGTCTCCTGTTCTAGGAGAAAAGAACACTGATGCTGATAAACTCGCTAAAGCCAGAGTCAGCAAGATCATCCTGCTAGTAATATAGGCTTTAGTCGCTATTTGTCTATGGTTTTAAGATTGTGGATTCAAAGGCTCTCCGCTTGACTGGTCTGGAGGTTCGTTGTTTTGTTGTCGTGACCCTACAACAGCTGCAGTTCTCCTTGTTGCTCATTGTTCTACCTGCAGTGAAGCTTGCTGCTACGTAGTCGTTCTCTTGGTGCTGCAACTTAACAGCATTGTCCTCTGTCACTTTTTGCTTATTTCTATGTGTTTGAACTTTGTTTGCTCTTTGTCCCACTTTAGTTTAAGTTCTGATATGCTCATACTTAGTCATATTTTCTATATGTTTTTCCTTTTTGTTTGCTTGTTTTTTGATACGTTTTTACATATGGTGCTTAATTAGTTTATATTTCATTTTCAGGTCATATATTTCAGCTTCATTTGAGTTAAGAAGAATTTCTACAAAGTTTTGAAGTTGAATTGTAAGTTTTGGCGAAGTTTTGTAGCAGACATGCCTTACTACATGCCCTATTACACGCCCGTGTCTACCTACACACCCATATTCCTAACCATGTCATTAAAGTTCATGATTTTTACATTTTAGTTGTCAAACACAGTCTTAAACACACCCATATTACAAACTGTGTTTACCCAAACACACCCATGTTACAACCTGTGTTTGCATGCTGTTAGGGTTTCTCAAGAAGTTTTTAAGGGTTTCAAGGAGAACAAGCAAGGGAGCGCCTAGAGGTGGCCAAGAGCTGCCTGGAAAAGCTAAGAGGCGAACATATATACATAGAAAAAATAGAGCATTTCATGGAGGAAGGCTGCCAAAGCAGTTCTAATGATCAACACCGTTTTATGGGTGCTGGACTGAAGATTTCTTGGAGAAGAAGAAATTCAGTCATGAATAATTCTTTTCTTATTTTTCTTTTGATTTTATTGTATTTATTTAGAGCACTATGTTAAACTTTTCCTACTCATGCTCAGAGTAGGTGAACTATAGGATAATTTTGTGATTGTGATTCCGTTTTGGTTTAATATGATTATGTGTTTTTCTTGCAATTTATCCAATGTTCTTTAATGTGTTGATTAATAGTGGCTAGCCTATTAATTCAATGTAGGATGATGAACATGCGATATGTAGTATTCGGTATGTTTGTTGTAGATCACTGTTGGATAAAAGGGATATTATCGTAATCGGGAGTAAAATGTGTGATATAGTACCTTCGGAATAAGGTGAAACCTAGTAGTGGGTCATAGAACTTGTAATGCATTCTTAGAAAGCGTGGTAGACCTAGAGCCCCTATCTGTGACTTAAGAATATGGTAAGTGTAATGGGAATAATATGGCGTTAATCTACATTAGATAGAACTCAATGGTCCAAGTAAATTATAATCTTGTTAATCCAAAGTAAAAACAATACAAAGGAATTTCTAGAAGGATTCAATTCTAAGTATGATGTTTTTTATTCTTGATTATCTTAGTTGTTTTTCCACAACCGGTTAATAGTTAGTAGTTTATTTTACTACATCAATTTAATTTAGTTAATTCATAGTAGTTAGTTAAACAAACTCTTTAATTGTTGGTTACATAATAGAAAGAAGTGGAGTAAGGTAGACAACCTCCATTCCTTAGGAAAAATGATCTTGGTATTTCTCACTGCTATACTTTGATGATAGGTGCACTTGCCTATAAGTTTACATATTTTTTAGTATAGAGAGATTTGACAAATCCACATTATTTATTAGTGTAGCAGGAAAGGTTTGTTGTGAACTACGAACACACCAAATTTCGTAACATTGTTGTCTTGCAGGCCTATACTCTACTACTTAGTCTGACTACCACTACTAAAAAAACTTGTTTTTCCAACGGCCAAGCGTTGGTAAATTACCAATGCAATAGGCCGTTGGTAAAAAAATTGTCAATTTACCGGTGGCCTAATGCGTTATTGATTTACCAACAGCTTAACGCATTGGTAATTTATATATTTACTAACGGTCACATTACCAACGGCTAGGCATTGGCAAAATTACCAACACATTAGGCCATTGGTAATTTGACCATTGATAAATACTATTATTATTATTATTATTATTATTATTATTATTATTATTATTATTATACATATAAATAGTATGTGATATACTATACCATACGATATATTATATATTATGATACATTATATATATAATAATAATAATAATATAGTGTGTGTGCGTGCATGCATATATTTGTAATAATAATAACAATAATTATAATATAGTTGTGTGTGTGTGTGTGTATTTATATATCATATATATAATGCATAATAATATCATATATATAATGTACTATATATATATATAACCCAACCTATGAAAAAAACCCCAATGGGCCAAGCTAATCTTAGGCCCAATCTAACCCTAACTATAAATACACCCATTATCTTCTCTCCCTCACGTTTGCCACTTTTCCTCTCACCTCTCTAGCTCGCTTCTCCTCTCCCCGTTTCTTATCCTCTTGTCTTATCTGATCTTCGGATTCTCCTCTCATCTTCTCTAATCTTCCAGTTCTCCTCCCGACTTCTCTTATCTTCCGGCCTAACCCTCCACAGCCGACGCCATATGCCATCGTTCCTGAACTCACAGTTCCCTAGCCATCCGCCATCCCCATAGACCTGCTTGCCCATTCGTGTGGTCGCCGTTCCCCAGCCACTGTTCATTCGCTCCCAGCCTCTGTTCATGTGTTCACCGCCGGTCATTTTTTATTCGATTTTGTGGATTTGGTTATACATGTTCTCTTTGACTTCATTTTTTGTTTCACATATGGTTTTGTAGATCTGGTTGTACATGTTCTCTTAGATTTTGTTTTTTATTTTGTGTATGATTTTCGTTCTCCATTTTGCTTTATTAACTGATTTTATTGTTTGATTTGTATATCCGGCTGTCAGTGTGTAGATATGGTGTTTGGTTTTGTATATTTGGTAAATATTTGCAAACTTTTGTTGGATTTTTTTCTGATATTGTTTGTAAATTTGCGCTTGTTTATGATAAATTTTGGTAAATTTTGCTTAATATTTTAGTAAATTTCTGTAAATATAATCTTATTTTTAAGTGAATTTCAGTGAAATATTGTGACCTATATGTTTTTTTATTGAATTTTCATTAATTTATTTTTATTAATTTAGAAAATATTATTTCGGTAAGTTTTTTTAATTTTTTGAATTTTTAAAATATTGTTGTAATTTTGTGCAATTTTTATTTTTTAATTTTTGAAGAATTTTTGTGAATTTTTTGGTACTAATAAAATCTTTGTTATATAATTTTGCTAAGTATCATTTTTACTCAATGTAACTCATAACTTTACTAAATATAATTTTTACAATGTTGTTATTAATTTCTTGGTTTTCTTAATATTAATTTTAAAGTTTTCGTAAATTAGTTTACTAAAATTTAATGGAAAATCTAACCCTAATTATTTTAGTCTTTTATAGCTAATATTTTTTTTAAAGAAAATGAATAGCAATTTCCAATGACTTCGCGTTGGAAACTGTTTTGTTTTTTTAAATTTCAGGATATTTACCAACGATCTTACGCGTTGGAAAAATTGTTAATTTAGCAACGGTTAAAGCTGTTGGAAAAATTACTAATAGCCTAACCCATTGGTAAATAATGAGTGAAATTACCAACGGTTGAACCTGTTGGTAAATTTACCAACGTCCTAACCCGTTGGTAATTTACTAACTCGCAGGCGTTGGTAAATTTTTAGGCTGTTGGAAAATTAGGCAGTTGGTATTTTACCAACGGCCATATTACCAACGTCTAAACATAACAAATTACCAATGGCTTAAGATTAGACCGTTGGTAAAATTTTTCCAACAATTGATTTACCAATGGCCATTTACCAGTGTCTGGGCATTGGTAATTTTAAATTTACCAACGCCTACACGCTCGTCAACAATATCTTTTGCTTTTGTTAATAATGGTCTTCATTTTAGAAAGAAAATAATTAACACTCTATTTTCTATGTAAGTGTTAACAATTATTGTTTATTACAATTGAATAAGAATCGCATGACTATTATATTCTTGGAAGCAGCATATTTTTTTCCTTTGATTATATTTTCTGATTAAAATCAGAATTTAACTTGAGTTGCAAAGGCATGATTGAAACTTCAAATACCGCTGTCGGTGATAAGCACTCGTATGCGATCTCTAATAAGCATCTATTCAAATTCTTATTCCAATCAGCTGTAAAGTTCTAATAATTGTTAAGTAGATATGTCCTTTAGTTTTAACCCAATAACATAAGGTCAAATTTTGATTATTTTTTATACAGTATTTTCTTCTTAGCTAAATTATATAAATTCCCCGCTGTAAATACGATACTTTGTCCATTTGAAATTCAATAACTATGAAATTTCACTTTCTCAATTGCAAAATAGAAACAGTTCTAATTTTAGGTTGGATTATGATAATCTTCACAAGGATAGGTTCTTTAAGATAAAAAACAATTGGAAAACTATATAGAAAAAATTTATATAAGTTCGGATGGCTCTATCATTTCAGAATCATTTAATGCAGTTTAACAATATTAATTAACTTTTTTAAGGATAAAATATTTAAAGTTATATTTGTATTAAAACTTTAAAATCTGAAAATATTTTAGAATACCAATTCCTATCAATAAGTAAAAGAATAGGTTCCTTCTATGTTAGTTCACCAGAAAAAATCTGATAAGTTATAGGACAAGTATTTTAACATCGAAAAGGTAATAAAATCAAAAAAAAATTATTAAAAATTATATTAGTTAAGATAGTACTATAATTTTAAAATCATTCAATGCAGGTTAACGATATTAATTGACTTTATTTTGAAAACAAGATATTTGTGAGATTAACATACAGATTTCTAAGTTTTGCTTATCAGGATAATAATATAGAAGTGTGGTAATCATCATCTTGAAAAACTGTATATTTAAAATATTAACCGATAAATTTTTTAGGCTAAGATTATGATGAAAATTTCGTAAAACTAAGGGTAAAGATACACAAAATTTGAAAGCTTCTAAATAAGATAAATTAAAAACAAATCCGATCAGATTGCAGGCGTAATTAGAATACCATCTCACGTGAAAGAAGTATTCGCTAATACCTGCAAATATAGATGCATAGACCAACTAGGATTAAAATTGGTAAATACGGTAGCAATATGTATACCCTGAGTGACAGTCATTGGAACCTAGCTTCGACTTATTATTTGCTACGTAAGAGTTTCTTCTTAAGCTTCAATTCTTTTTTTTTTTTCTCATCTATTATCAACTATAGTAACACAAATTTTACAATTTTTTATTACAAAAATACAGAAGGAGGTTTATTATCACTTGATATTGGAGCCAGATTCCAAACAGATATGTAAACTAATGAAATTTTATCATATACATCGTTAAATAAGGCTCTTTACTATACCACAAACAAGTAACACTAATGCTTTTTTAAAAATATACAAATGCAAATTTTTAAAAGTCTCAATTATCCTAGTTCAAAAATTCCATTTAAGGTTAGCGACCGTATACTTCTCTATACAAAAATTGATTGACATGCAATTCTTTATTTGTTTTAGAGCCCGTTAAAGAAAACATATACAATAGATATCAAACATGAATAAGTTTACTTACATAATAAAACTTAAATCTTACCATTAAAAACCAATTAGTTGCAATAGAGTAGTTGTTGTATATAACACTGTCTGATTAAAAGAAATCCAAAAACATTTAGAATTAGTGGTTTAAACTATATACAAAACAAGAAAGGTGAAATCAAAGAAAACTTAGTTGATACTTATCTGAAACTAACATGTAGTTTGAATAAAAGAGGAATACAACCAAACCAAATGTGTTGAAGAACAATCAAGAAACCAGAGAAAAAAATAAAAGTGATCCAAGGCAATGGTTATGTCACGTCCCAAAGTGCCTGTGGCAACGTGCGGTTCATTTTTTGGAGTCGCCACCAATCGGTTTTTATCTAGGTCGATTGGATACCTTAAAATTGGTCTGCGAGAGTTCGGGGATCGGGAGTACGGTTACGCTAAAACAATATTGTTATAACGCCCAAAAAAATTTGGCACCTTAGTTGATTTTAATTTTGTTTTGCTTTGCTTTTAAATAATTTTTAGTTAATTTTCGAAACCAGGAATTTTAACTGAATTATTTAGTCGGATGCGGATTTTTGATAATTAATTTGTATAAAATTTGATACTTCCGAACCATGGACTCTGCCGAGTCACCTGGACACGGAAGGTTTATTTCCGAACCATGGACTCTGCCGAGTCACCCGGACACGGAATTTGATGAAATTTTATATAATTTAATTTATATCGTAAATATGGATTTATATCTTTTTTATTTAATTTTTATTCAATTAAATTAAAAAAAGTTGATACTTTCCAAACCGTGGATCCCGCCGGATCATCCGGATATGGAAATTAATTTAATATTTTAACTTATTGTTAATTATTTAATGAGATTAATTATTAGTTTAATTACTAATTTATAAGTCTTTTTATTTATGAAATTTTAGATTTTGTTAATGATCTTTAATGTTTAACTAATTTAAAAAATATTTTTTTTATTTTTTTATTTCTTTTTTTTTTTTTTTCTTTCTTTTCTTTCTTTCTTTTTTTTTTATTCTTTTTTTTTTTTTTTCTTTTTTCTTTTTTTTTTGTTTGTTTTTTTTTCTTTCTTTTTCTTTTTCTTTTCTTTCTTTTCTTATTCTTGTTTAATGAAAGATTTTTATTATTTAATTTTTAAGTAATTAATTAATTTATAAAGGAACCAAAAAATAATTTTTTTAATTACCTAATATCAAGATTCTTTATTTAATAAAGAAATTAAAGAGTTAAAAAAAATCTTAACATTTATTTTTATGTTTATTCTATTTATTTGATAAAAGAATAACCAAAAGAAATTATTTAATCAAGGTTATATTTAAAGAAACTAAGGATTTATATGTATATAAAAAAATAGAAGAAAGATTTATATTTTTTATGTTTATTCTTTTTATTTCATAAAAGATAAACCAAAAAGAAATTATTTAATCAAGGTTTTATTTATTTAATAAAAAAAAACTTATATATATATTCCAAAAATAAAAGAAAAGTCTTAATATTTTATTTGATAAAAGGTGAACCAGAAAGTAATTATTTAATCATGATTTTATTTATGTATGTAATAAAGAAACCAAGGATTTATGTGTATATAAAAGAAAAGTCTTGATATTTTATTTTTATTTTTGATGTAAGATTTTTAAAGTAATTATCTTATTTATAAATCTAAAAAAATAATTAATAAGTCTAAAATATTAAAGAGAATTTAGTTTTTTTTTATTTTTATTTTTATTAAAAATCATTTGGCTAAGATTTTTATTTTGTTAAAGGAATCATAAAGTTATATTTTATTTTAAAAGAAATAAATAAAATACAAAGTCTTAATTTTCATATACTTCTTTTATTAAAAAGGTTTTGTTTTTCATTTTTATTTTTTTTTACTGGATAAAAATAATAAAGTAACTATTAAAATTAATTTTATATTTTATATTTTATTTTAAAAATATTTTTTTATTCTCCAAACCATTGGATCCTGGCGGATCATTTGGACATGGAGTTTAATTTTTTTTATTTTATTTAATTATTTAATTAATTATAATTTTTATTATTTTATTATTTATTTTTATTTAAATATCTTTTAAATATCCTTACTTTATTTAAAAATAAAGTGAAACATATAAAGTAAATAAAGAAATATTAAAGAATAAATAAATAAAGTGGGGCTTTTTTGGCCATCCACTTTTTAAAATAATAAATAGGAGGTATAACCTTCCATTTAATAATAATAATAATAATAATAATAATAATAATAAGTTAGTTGTTAGAATTAGTTGTTAATAATAATAATAATAATAAATAATAAAGGTAATAAGTGAGTGAGTTAGTGAGTTAGTAATAATAATAATAATAATAATAAAAGGTTAGTAAAGTTAGTGAGTTAGTGAGTTAACAATAATAACAATAATAATAAAGGTTAGTAAAGTTAGTGAGTTAGTGAGTTAACAATAATAACAATAATAATAAAGGTTAGTAAAGTTAGTAAGTTAGTAAGTTAATAATAATAATAATAATAATAATAAAGGTTAGTAAAGTTAGTGAGTTAGTAAGTTAACAATAATAACAATAATAATAAAAGGTTAGTAAAGTTAGTAGTTAGTAAGTTAACAATAATAACAATAATAATAAAGGTTAGTAAAGTTAGTAGTTAATAATAATAATGATAGTAATAATAAAAGTTAGTGAAGTAAGGTTAGTTGTTAATAGCCTTTCTGCAAGAATAACAAAATTAGTAACTAAAATGGATGAAATAAAAATATCAAGGACTAAAATGAGGATTATACTAAAAAAAGTGAATTTTTGAATCTCCGGGTCGGAACGGGTCGCGAAACGGGTTCGCGGGCTGACGCGCGGGTCGCGCTTTCAATCCACCGTTTTCCGGCGACGGTAAGGGGAGCTGGGATGATGACGACGACGGTGAGGCGATGGCGCGACAAGGGCGTGGCGACCGGCGAGGCGATGGCGCGACGGCGAGGGGGAAACGACGGTGGAGACGCGGCTGAGAGGAAGAGCAGCTGGCGGAGGGACGGCGTAACGGCACTATCAGCGTGACGGCGCGGTTGGGAACGACCGGAATTGATGGCGATGGCGACGGTAACGGCGATGAGGCGGCAGCGTGACGGAGGTCGGCAGGAAGGAGAAAACAAAATCGTTAACGGAAGTGGGAAACGGGAGAACAGAGAGAGGGGAAAAAGTTTTGGTATTCTGGGAAGAAGAAGGAAGGGGGCCAGACACCTAGATTGTAATTTTTTTTCTTTTCTTAAAACGGAGCTCTAATCTTGATTTTTTTTTTCTCTCTGTCCTTAACGCACAGATTTGGATCCGTATTTATAGGGGAAGTGGTGCTGGACTGTTCATAATTAAAAATTAATTAAATTCAAACTTATCTCTTAATTTGGTAAAATAGCAGTTTCAGTCCTTTACGTCTCTTTGACTCTGGAGAAGTTCCTGAAGCTTCTGATTTTGACAATTTTGTCGTTTTCTGTTAATTTGGGCCAGAACCGTTAATCTGGCCCAAAATTGACGGGAAAAATTACCAAATGCTCCTGGAATTTTCATATTTTGTAAATTTTTCCCAAAACTTCTCAATTTTGCCATTTTTACCATAAACTTTTTAATTTTGTCATTTTTTTTGTGAAGTTTTCTTTTTTATTTCAAACATACACATATACACACATATATCATTTTAATTAAACTCTTATAAAACAAAAATATATTTTAAACTAATTAACTTAATTAATTAATTTTTTTTTTTCAGTAATAATAATTAATTAATTAATAATAATAATAATAATTTTTTTTAATTATTATTTTTTTTTTATTATTTTTTTTTTACTTTAATTTTTTTGGATATACACACATAGATATTAACAAAATGCCCCTCCCCCAAAACTTCTTAATTCTCTCTTTGTATAATAATTAATAATAATTTTTATAATTATTGATTATTACTTATTTTTATTTATTTATTTATTTTAATTAATTTTTTTTTTTTAAAAAAAAAGAGGTCGGATGAAATTGGGTGTCAACAGCTGCCCCCCTTTGCATGCTTCATGGGACATGATGTATGCAAAGTTGTTACCAAATTTCGTCCGGCTTAGCTAGGCATTGAGAACCTTCTCGCCGCCTAATTCCTAAGGTTAAGGAATTCTCTTTAGAACCTCTGCGATAGGAATTCTCCTATCGTTGAAGGGAAAATTTGATTGATTGGTTGGTTGAGGTTAAGGAACTCTCCTTAGAACCTCGGCGATAGGAACTCTCCTATCGTTGAAAGAAAAATTGATTGATTGATAGGTTGAGGTTAAGGAACTCTCCTTAGAGCCTCGGCGATAGGAACTCTCCTATCGTTGAAAGAAAAATTGATTGATTGGTTGGTTGAGGTTAAGGAACTCTCCTTAGAACCTCGGCGATAGGAACTCTCCTATCGTTGAAAGAAAAATTGATTGATTGATAGGTTGAGGTTAAGGAACTCTCCTTAGAACCTCGGCGATAGGAACTCTCCTATCGTTGAAAGAAAAATTGATTGATTGTTTGAGTTTGAGGTTAAGGAACTCTCCTTAGAACCTCGGCGATAGGAACTCTCCTATCGTTGAAAGTTTGAGGTTAAGGAACTCTCCTTAGAACCTCGGCGATAGGAACTCTCCTATCGTTGAAAGAAAAATTGATTGATTGTTTGAGGTTTAAGGAACTTTCCTTAGAACCTCGACGATAGGAACTCTCCTATCGTTGAAAGTTTGAGGTTAAGGAACTCTCCTTAGAACCTCGGCGATAAGAACTCTCTTATCGTTGAAGAAAAATTGATAATTGATTGTTTGAGGTTTAAGGAACTCTCCTTAGAACCTCGACGATAGGAACTCTCCTATCGTTGAAAGTTTGAGGTTAAGGAACTCTCCTTAGAACCTCGGCGATAAGAACTCTCCTATCGTTGAAGAAAAATTGATAATTGATTGTTTGAGGTTTAAGGAACTCTCCTTAGAACCTCGACGATAGGAACTCTCCTATCGTTGAAAGTTTTGATTGATTGTTTGAGGTTAAGGAACTCTCCTTAGAACCTCGGCGATAAGAACTCTCTTATCGTTGAAGAAAAATTGATAATTGATTGTTTGAGGTTTAAGGAACTCTCCTTAGAACCTCGACGATAGGAACTCTCCTATCGTTGAAAGTTTGAGGTTAAGGAACTCTCCTTAGAACCTCGGCGATAGGAACTCTCCTATCGTTGAAGAAAAATTGATGATTGATTGTTTGAGGTTTAAGGAACTCTCCTTAGAACCTCGACGATAGGAACTCTCCTATCGTTGAAGAAAAATTGATTGATTGAGGTTAAGGAACTCTCCTTAGAACCTCGGCGATAGGAACTCTCCTATCGTTGAAGAAAAATTGATGATTGATTGTTTGAGGTTTAAGGAACTTTCCTTAGAACCTCGACGATAGGAACTCTCCTATCGTTGAAAGTTTGAGGTTAAGGAACTCTCCTTAGAACCTCGGCGATAGGAACTCTCTTATCGTTGAAGAAAAATTGATGATTGATTGTTTGAGGTTTAAGGAACTCTCCTTAGAACCTCGACGATAGGAACTCTCCTATCGTTGAAGAAGTTTGAGAGGTTAAGGAACTCTCCTTAGAACCTCGGCGATAGGAACTCTCCTATCGTTGAAGAAAAATTGATTGATTGATTGTTTGAGGTTTAAGGAACTCTCCTTAGAACCTCGACGATAGGAACTCTCCTATCGTTGAAGAAAGTTTGAGGTTAAGGAACTCTCCTTAGAACCTCGGTGATAGGAACTCTCCTATCGTTGAAGAAAAATTGATTTGATTGTTTGAGGTTTAAGGAACTCTCCTTAGAACCTCGACGATAGGAACTCTCCTATCGTTGAAAAAATTGATTGATTGAGGTTAAGGAACTCTCCTTAGAACCTCGGCGATAGGAACTCTCCTATCGTTGAAGAAAAATTGATTGATTGATTGTTTGAGGTTTAAGGAACTCTCCTTAGAACCTCGACGATAGGAACTCTCCTATCGTTGAAAAAAATTGATTGATTTGATGAGGTTAAGGAACTCTCCTTAGAACCTCGGCGATAGGAACTCTCCTATCGTTGAAGAAAAATTGATGATTGATTGTTTGAGGTTTAAGGAACTCTCCTTAGAACCTCTACGATAGGAACTTTCCTATCGTTGAAGAAAAATTGATTGATTGAGGCTTAAGGAAGGAACCTCTCCTTAGAACCTCTGCGATAGGAACTCTCCTATCGTTGAAGAAAAATTGATTGATTGATTGAGGTTAAGGAACTTACCTTAGAACCTCTGCGATAGGAACTCTTCCTATCGTTGAAGAAAAATTGATTGATTGATTTTTGAGGTTAAGGAACTTTCCTTAGAACCTCTACGATAGGAACTCTCCTATCGTTGAAGAAAAATTGATTGATTGATTTTGAGGTTAAGGAACCTTCCTTAGAACCTCTACGATAGGAACTTTCCTATCGTTGAAGAAAAATTGATTGATTGGTTTTGGGAGGTTAAGGAACTTTCCCTCCTTAGAACCTCGACGATAGGAGCAGAACTATCGTTGAAGAAAATTTTGATTTCCTATCGTTGAAAATTTGATTGAATGAGGCTTAAGGAACTCTCCTTAGGACCTCGAGCGAAATTTATATGAAAGCAATTGAAATTGGAATAATTTTCTTCGAAAGTGTGAATTTTCATAATAGGCGAGTGCAAAAATTTAGACTTCGATAAGATGAGTGAATCTTGATGATGACAATATCACAAATTATGTAAGGGAACGGATGTTTGGAATTAATATAAAGGGAACGGATGTTTGGAATCAATATCCAAGGTTCATCTAATATTTTCTTCAGTAAATATAGATTCGCTTGAGAGATATGTCATCCAAATAAGGTTGAAGCTTAACTACCCCAAAATGTTATGCCTAGTAGACCTAATAGGATGCGTCTCAAGAGCAATAAAAATTACTCTTTACTCAGCCATTCCAACCTAAAGGCATTGTCCTATGGTTTTAATATCAGCATGGACGAGACTATCTTATAAGATAAAAGAAAGAAATTCCCTGAAAAGAAAAACTAAAACACAAAAGAAAATGCTGATAATAAAAGTAAAGGACAAGCAAAACGGATCGGATCGCTTCTTCTTCCACAATATTTCAACAGGGTTAGTAGAGGACTATTATGGGATCGAACTGTTCGGGAAAGACTGTCGCGTCCAGTCTATCTGAATCATTGCTGGATCTGGTTCAGGAACAAAAGCTTGCATTTTATCAAGTAATTCTTCAGCAGTTTTTGCAGATATTAGGATTCGTCATGCTACTCTTGATATAAAATTCTTCTGCACTGCATAATCCACAAAAGATATTAGACCTGTAAAGAGATCGTTAACATTCAAAAGCCCAATAGGTTTCTTGTGCAAATTAAGTTGGGCCATGGAAGCAATTTGGAAGACTTCTCCCAATGTACCAAAACCACCTGGTAGAGCGATAACAGCATCAGCATTAAGAAGCATTTGTAACACACGCTCTTGCAAATTTTTAACCACTAATTCTTCTCCAATCGTGCCCCCAGAAACAAATTTCAGAG